>JAGVSP010002995.1:0-46106 GCA_022494985.1 Micrasema minimum | reverse complement strand
TCATCCTACCGTCATGTAATAAATGATCAAGACCCACTGCACTTGGTGTACCAATGCAGTGCCCTATGCACCATTGGGTGCAAATAACGAAAAGTAGTAATAGTATAAATTGATTTTACTACCATCTTTGTTGTACATTTTCGTTATACGTGTGCCTAGATTAGCGAGTTTGTAGCACTGTTGAATTTTTTTTTAAATAGACAATAAAACCAAAATTGTGTTGCTAGGATTGAACGAATGTGAGCAGTAAACAAAAAAAAATGTAAACATATATATACATTTTTTTATATCCCTACAGAGATGAGGTAGAAATTTTTTCAAATTCAGGAATATGGATATTCGAGCGTTTTCAGGGCTTATGTCCCTGTCATTGCCAGGGTTAAGTGGCCACTTTATTTAGGTACTACAACATTCCCCATTCCGATTATTAGCGAATATCCACACTAGGTAACATTTTGGATTATACCTCATCTCTGTAGGGATATAATTTTTATTTTATTTATATTCCTAATCGTCTTGGGATAAAATCCAGATTTGTGTACAAGTAATTTAACACGACCCAAAATGTTTTAAAAAATAGATAACGAAAAAACACGCTTTTATTAGATAAAAAAATATATTGATGTTGTATTAACTTAAATTAAGATTTTATGTAGGATATAACAGTTATAAACAGTGTAAAATGTTTCCCTCGACACGAGACGAGTGAGAGAATATTATTTTTATATTTAAAAAAAAAATCCGCTATGTATAAGTCCAAATAAATCAATAAATATATATCTAAAACGTTTGAAATCATCTTAGTCCTAAATTGGAGAAAATCGAGGATCACGATTTTGATTTGGATTGGAGAAACGGCCGCGCAACAGAGCATGCTTTTGATGGCTTTTACTAATTTATAAAAAAAAATTTAATCGCGTTGCACTACGCAGATTGATTAAATATGAAATGGTTGAATATAGTGCGATAGGGTGTAGTCCTTACCTGTTGCGGGGCGCCACCCCTGTGCGCCCTGAGCCCCTCATCAGGGAGTCGGCCCCCCGCCAGGCGAGCTGATCTCCTGACCGCAGCCCTGTACACCTTCCACCAGAGAAGCAGCATGGCTGCGGCGGGAATATAGAACGACCCGCAAGCAGAGAATATCACGTACCTAAAAAGAAAGAAAACATTTGAAAATTTAGATCTTTAACAGAGACATTTTATTTATTTTATTTTATTTATATTGTCTTAACGCCCGAAGGGCTTTTACATTAAAAAAAATTAAAGTTACACAGTAAGTAATTACATATATGAAAAAAAATACTTATTAGATACATGAAAAAGAAAATACATACATTTCATAGATATTCAATTTGCATAAAAGTTATGCTAAGAAAAAAATACAATATGATATTAAATGGAGCAAGTGGTATACTAAAAAATATAAAATAAGATAATGGCAAATGGCACACTAACTATTCATACGAGACATGTTATCGACAAAATTAATAAAGGGCTTTTACGATGTTTTGGTGATGTGGAGCGAATGAGTGATGAAATTACGGCTAAAAAAGTTATAATGCAAGTAGGCCTGGATGTAGAAGCCGAGGAAGTCCGAGAAAGACATAGCATGATTATGTACAAGTACCTACTTGAAAGTTGACATGTGAAAGGTCGGAATAATCAGCGTGTGTGCTTGAGAAGATGTATGTATACAGGACAGAGTTATATGGCGTGATGGTTAGTTAGTTAGTTTACAGAATTCGAGTTTCACTCACAGACTTAACACCATAGGCTTCACTGTTTTTACTATGACTTTCAATGTTATATTTCAAGAGTAACGCGGTTCATATCTAGCAATTCAAACACGAAAACTTAAACTACTCAAATTTTGTGTTCAGATAAATTTTATCGCCGTGTCCAATTTACCCAGCCAGATTAGTATTGTCACCTTTTCCCTCTATCACACCACGCGGCTCCGTATCCGATGACTAACACTGCAGTATGGACGAAACCTTTGTCCGGTGAAGTGTGATTACGAGACCGACGCGAAGTGCACCGAACTGCATTTCCCGACCAGATGCAAATATTTACGGACGAATACCATTTTTCGTTTTACCTAAATATTCTAGTAGTGTAGTGCCGTGCCCACAAGTTCTGACTAGTTCCAGCGTCTGCCAGAGACCGCCATGAGACAGCCATACACCAGGAAGGAGCGCGGGAAAACGCGTCTCCAACAAGGTTAGTGGATTCTTATAAATAAATAACCCAATGCATAATATAAGGTACATTTATGAGCATACTACACCACGTGACTCGCGGCCAATTCCTATACAAATTTTAACATTAGAGCAATGAATTTTTCACACATTTTAGATATCGACCAGATGCGTCTATGCATCTTCTTATTTTATTGATATTTTATTTGTTAAAGGATATACATGAATTATTTAAAAATAAGACAATACATACACGCATCTGGTCGATATCTAAAATGTGTGAAAAAATCATTGCTCTAATGTTAAACTCCAAAATCGATGAATAGATTTGTATGGGAAAGCGGCCGCGAGTCTCGTGGAGGATTATGCTCTTAAAAGTTCAATTTATAGTGAAAGGAGGTAATAGTAGCCGACGACTCCTAATAAAAAGCCGAATTCTTTAAAAATACATGCTCGTATAGGCAAGCACTCTGGCTTACCTATTTTTTTTGGTTAATTTAGTGAAAGTATTTTTGATCCACGCGGTGTAATCCATTCTTACCCTTGTATGATTGATTATATTAATAATATTGTATGAGGGTGTTGGGTGATTGTACAGCGGGTTAGAAAATCGAGGGTAGATGTGTAATATGTATTATGTTGTACATAATCTAGGGGGTATAGAAACAATGGCAGCCTCGCAGTGTAGTGGTTAGACGTTGGACCACCATGCATTAGGTCGCGGTTTCGATTTGAGGTCAATATGAAATTTTTTTAAATTATTTTTTTTTATATACACCGTGTCCCACGATGAGACCGCGAAACTCCGCAGGGTGATTGTTCATGGTATTCTGAGAAAAAAATCCTTACAAAGTTTTTTGATCCGGGCATTTTTAATAATTAATTAAAAAAAAGTATTAATAAAAAGCGACTATGTAATACTGGCTTCTGTTTGAAATGCTAGCGGTGGCGGGGTGGCGGTGGGCGAGGAGGGGGGGGGTCCGCTCTGGTCACCGAACGCCTTGCCTTGTGCGGACATTCAAAATTCGAATTTCATATCTGAAATTGGTGCAGGTCACGTGGTGTTAGCCAGTTCAAAAATGGACGGTATTACACGCGTGAGTTTTTATTCATATTTTAATCATTTTTTTAAGAAATTAGAATTGAGTTTTTTGAAAAACTTTATTAAGATTTTTTTCTCAGAATATCATGAATAATCACCCTCTGGAGTTTCGCGGTCTCATCGTCGGAAACGGTGTATAATGAAAAAAAATAATCTATTCAATCTTATGATATTTGCACATATTTCCATTTGTAAATACAATTTACAATAAAGCATATTTTCAATAATAAAATTTTCATTTGTTTTGGGTTGGGAGAGAACAGTGTAAGATAGTAGTGAAAAAATTGAGGTAGTGATAATAGGTATAATAGTGATAATAGTGACAATAAAGGAAATAATGATAATATTGATAATAGTGATAATAGTGATAATAGTGATAATAGTGATAATAGTGATAATAGTGAAAATAGTGATAATAGTGAAAATAGTGATAATAGTGAAAATAGTGAAAATAGTGAAAATAATAGTGAAAATAGTGATAATAGTGATAATAGTGATAGTAGTGATAATATAGTGATAATAGTGAAAATAGTGATAGTGATAATAATAGTGAAATATAGTGATAATAGTGAAAAAAAAACTGAAAATAGTGATGTTAGCGATAACGTTGGAAATAGTGATAATGAATATCTCACCCTAAGTGTTTGTTAACCGTGCACGCGTCCCCGTCCCCGCCGGGCCAGGCGAGCGGCGCGGCGAGCGCGATGAGCGCGGCGAGCGCCCACGGCGCGGCCAGCAGCGCGGCGCGCGCGCGCGGCCCGCCGAGCACGCGCGCACGCCGCAGCGGGCGCGACACGCCGAGGTAGCGCTCGCCGGCCAGCGCGCAGAGTGATAATATGCTCGCCGTGCAGCATAGCACGTCCAGGGAGGACCACACTGAGCAGAGAATGGAATCTGGAAATGAAAAAATCGATGAATGATGAATCGATGATGAAATGATTCGGATTTCGATGGTAAAAAATTTACGGAAAGTACATGATGTATTTTGGAAAGTAGAATCACTAAGGATATACATGGTGTAACAAACTCGATGTACAAACGGGAAACCAGTGAATCTACATCATATTTAGAGTCGATTTTGTAGAATAAAAATTTTTCGGTTTCACCCGTAGTTTTCGAGAAAATTGAGTACGAAGTAAATATTTTTTTGATATTTTTTTTTTTCAAATTGTTGTCAAATATCATTTATTTTAAAACAAAAACCGCCTTTTAATAAGAATTTGTACATTTTACATAATCTGCCGCCACATTATGAAAGCTTTTAAGAGAAGAAAAAAAATATTTTTCCCAGCTCAGATTAAGAAGTCATATTACATATTCGACTCCAAATATGATATAGATTCACCAGTTTTCGGGTTGTACCTAGAGTTTCGTTACAGCATATATAAATATATAAATTCTTAAAGAAATAAAAACTAAACTAACCGTCATGCCACGCGGAGGCAAATAATATCACGAAAACTAAGTATCCACTAAAATATAAAATGTTTTTCCGAAGTTTATTTATTAGATTTAAAAAAACACACTGTGACGTGTTTCTTCCTGCTAAAATGTTGAGATAAAAAAATGACAAATCGCGTCACACTCTGAAAATGTCATAACAGGAGGATACATGTCAGAGCGTTTAAAACTAAACGTCACACTGCATTAATTTGATGTACAAAATCTATAAAAGGTAGGAAAACGGAAGTGTATGTACATTTTCATCTTAAATTTTCTTTGCTTAGTTATTGGAGTATAAAAGTAGGTATACTTAAATAGGAGTCTATCGGTTCAATATAATATCGTAATATCTTCCGAAAGAAAGAATTTAAGGTCAAGGTTTGGGTACGAATAATAAGAGATAGGTACCTATTCACCCTTAATGGGCCGTCGGAAATGTATGAAATAATAGTCAAGCTATTGACCAGCGTTTTTCGGACCATCTACTGGTCATATTTTCAGCGTAATAAAGGGTCATTGAAGAAGGCTCACCAAATTGATGTTATCATAAATCTTTATTTTATATTTTGTGTTTGATTAAGGTTCCGCTAAGGGTAAAAAAAATCGTGTTTTGCCCTATACTTTTAAAATGGGGTAGAGAACTCGGCGCACATAAAATGTGTCTACAGAGTAAAATAAAAACTACATATCTAATTCCCTATAATTTAATATGGTCTTCAATTACCAATTGTTCACATTTTGCTGAAACCTTTGGTTATCTAGAAAAATATAAAAAAAAACTATAAATAAGGGCTTCCAGTTAATTTTTTTCATGTGTAATTCATACGTTTGTTCATAATTCGGTTTACGTTTTTCGATAGAAGGTAGTTTGAAGTATATGTACATAATATTTTTTGAAGCGCTGTGTACTGTGTAGGTTAAAAAAATTATAAATTCTAATTTTAAGAAACTCAACATTTCTAACCTTAGGTGCGGCCCAAAATATATTTTTAAATATAAATATTTACGTACTTACGACAAAATCATACATTTTATTTATTTATTTCATAAACACGGAATTCGGTACCTTTAACAACAAATTGAAATGTAAAATAAACTGAATGTTTGTTGTTTGCACCTTCATCATCCCTTATACATATAGTCCACTTTCACCCCATAATTCTACCCTTGACGAGAGCCCCTCGTATGAATTCCTTCAGATAGCATAGATTTTTTGGTGTTTTTCAGTTTTACTGCATACATCAAAAATACAAATACAAATACTATTTTTTCTACACGTTTTAAAATTGGTCATTCTGTAATTTTAAATTGAACAGTTTTTTTTAACTATTTAGAGAAGAAACTGAATTTTTACCCACTTTTTATAAATAAATGTCCCGAGCGGTTTTAATTCAACGAGTGTCTCTTAAATGAAAAGAAGTTAAAAACAATGTGTTTTAAACAACATTTTGAGTGTGTCCAAATACTTGTAGACAAACACTTTTTTTTTTACAAGTATTTACAAGAGTTTTTGTCCACAAGTATTTGGACACACTCAAAATGTTGTTTATAAAAATTAGCTGGTAAAAGTTATAAGCATAACAAATTGAAGAGTCATCTTCAGGCGTTTCCTAGTAGGTGATATAATTCGGTAAGAATTTCACTTGCAATAAAGATTTCTGCTAGAATGCTTAGCCATTTTTTTCAATCGATGACAGAGAGTGTTCACATGTGAAGCGTCGCGCCATTTCACTGTATATCTGATAATTGGCAGATATGGATATCAAATACTAGGTGAAATGGGGAATGTTGTAATACATCAAGTGGCCACTTAACCCAGCCAATGACAGGTCATAATCCCTGTAAACGCCTAGATATCCATATTGACTTCCAAACTTCTCGTCTCGAGATGTCAAATTGTACAAAGTGTTTTATTTAAATAGTTTGTAATGAATTACTACATGTGTGCTTCTAACAAATTTCATAGTTTTTTACTATTAATTAATTAATAAAATGAAAATTTTCCACCTTCGATATTTTGAAAAAATCCAATGGAAGACCCAATAAAAAAAACGGTTTTCGTTTTTCTATTCTTAACAAGTAAAAAAGATGATAATGAATGTTCACAAAAGACTATTTTCAAAATCAGGCGTTACTCTAAAATGAATTCATTTGTATGGCTGTCAAAAACCCAAATCGAAAATGTATAATAACGCGAAAATGAAACTTCAAAAAGCGCTGGGAATTCATCTTTTGATCTGTTTACGTACACGTTTTGTAAAGGAGAGATGAAAATTTATTGTCAAAATGATTAAACGCGTAGGAAAATTTCAATTCTTATATTTTCCATTGTACGAAGTTTTTACGAAAAACAACTATTAGACTGGGTTATTTGATCGTTAGTAAAAGTTAAAAATCCGAAATTTCGAAAAATACTAAAAAGTTTCTTATTTTAAAATTGTTACTTTTACTTTCGATTTTTAACTATTACTAATGATCAAACAACCCAGCCATGTCACGATCCTGAAATTATAGTAGAGACGACAAGTCTTCGTACAAGAATTTCAGAAAACCGACATTCCATAAATGAAGATACTACTGTGTCTGAGGAGTATAGTTACCCACTACGTCACTCACTGCGTCATCAATAGGCATCTACGTCATCACTTCGACATCAAAAACTTAGATGCAAAGCATCTAATAAAAAATTGTACGATTATTACATAAATAACATGGAGTCATCACTACTTAATAACTTGAATGTAAATATTTTTTTCAAACACGCATCCGATATTCATAATGATCAGTCTGATATCCCTATTGAAATGTATTATAAAAAATCCTTTATTATATTATGTATGTAGCTTTGGTATTTATACTTACATTTGTTCTGTAAAAGCCTCATGGGCGTGAATAAATAAATAAATAAAGAATCTACGTCTCTCGTTTCGTGTATTGGCCTAAGTGCTGTAGTCTTAGACGGTGGAATTTGATAATAAGTGGTGTTATGAAATTAACCCTAGGAAGCGTATATTTTATTGGAAAATTGTATGGAAACGCCCCTTCTAGTGAATTCTTGTTCGAAGTGCTAAAAATCACTTTCCCGTCGGGCTGGACAGTATTATACCTGTATTTGGTATCATCTTAATTGGTATATTAAAAATGTAGTAATTTTTTAATTATTACGAGTGGAGACTTTAAAAAATAGGACCTCGCCCGACTATCTATAAATATCTCCGCCACGACTTCATTCATATTTTCAAACACGAGCGGCTACATTATATTTCCAATTTGAAATTGGGCGAATGTAGCAATATTGTCTGGATTTTATTTTTACTTTTAAAAAGAAGCTATTTTCACCATTTATTAAATTTGTATTTATAGTTCTGCAGTTAGCTACAAATTGCTTAATACAACCCAAATTTTATTCGATTTCATGTCACAAAAATATAAATTTATTACACAGTTTTAAAAGACTTTTAACATACATTTTGTTTTGTACATACCTAAAAAATTAAATTTACCAGCCGTAGCAAATTTTTAATGACCACTATTTAAGAAAATGTTTTCGTTCGTGTTTTTGCCCGCCTTATGATAAGCGCATTCTGCTGATGTACACTAGGTCACGGGTACAATTCCTGACGGCCGTGCTGTATACACATACATGGTGTAACAAAACTCGTAGTACAACCGAAAAACTGTCTAAATCTACATCATATTTGGAGTCGAATGTGTAATATGACTTTTGAAACTTAGTTAAAAAAAGTTTTTTCTTCTTCTCAGAAAATCTTTTATAAGTACCGCAGATGAAGTAAAATTGCAAAATTCATATTAAAATTCTTTTTTTTTATTTTGTTTTATTTATGAATAGAATCAATTTGATAATATTTGATAAGAAGTTTTAAAAAATTATCGAAAAAAAAAATCTAATTTGTACTCAATTTTCTCGAAAACTATGGGCCAAATAAAAAAATATTATTCTACGAAATCGACTCCAAATATTATGTAGATTCCCTGGTTTCACGCTTGTACATGGAGTTTTGTTACACCATGTATATGAAATATTTATTTCCATGTGGTTTTTCACATAAAAATATTTCGTAAATGTGATACCTTGGACTGGTACTTGATAATCTTGCCTTCGTGTAATAAATGAACAAGATTCACTGCACTTGATGTAACAATGCAGTACCCTATGCACCATTGGGTGCGGATAAGGGAATGTAGTAGTAGTGAAGTGCCGCGGAAACAAACGATTTTAAAGAATTTTTTTTTCCAATTTACCGAAATTTTAAATTATTTTTGTTATTTTTTACCTCTCTCACTACCCATTTCAATATTGATTTTTTGTTAATTTCTATCATCAGCACCTAATGATGCATAGGGCACTGCGTAGAAAGTTGTTACACCAGTGTAGTGTATCTCGATCAATTATTTCATGAAGGTAAGATGATCAGTCTTACGCTTCATTGCCAGTCCATAATATCATACACGAAATGAAATGTGATAAAATACATTTTACATCGATATTTTAAAAATATCATTTATTCTCAAAATAGCGTACATTCAATACTGTATAACATAAAACGCACTATAATATTAACATCCAACGCTATTTTTATCACATCATACGTGATTTACCACATAAACATTTATTTTTTAATTTCATTTCATGTTGACATGCAGGAGGATCGAACCCGCAACCTCAGTCATGGTAGCCTAGCGCGCTAATTAATACACCACGAGACGGAGCGAACAATATGCTAATATTTTATTTTATGAAAGTAATAAAACCTCTGCGAAAATAGTAAATTGACAGGTTTCATGAAATCCATCATGAAAATTTTAAACTTAGATGAAATTCTTCAAAACTTCGATTTTCGAACAATCTCAATTGTTTCACAATTCCTGAAATAAGATTTTCAGCATTGCCGTAGAAGATATACGTGATGTATTATAGATTACAAAATTATTCAGGAACAATATTCTCAAACTCATACGACTGACAGACGCCGACGCGACGCCCCCCCGGTCCAATGCTGAATTTTAATAAGAGAGTGGCTACTTGATCAAAGAGTTTTTAACGCTTGTCTTCTAATTGCGTTTATTGTTCGTAATTATGAACCTACTGTATATAAATGTAATCTTTAGATATTTAGACTTAATATACATATTCTGATGTTCAACTTGATCTCTACCAACAAGCCACAAAATTGGCTTGGTAGGAATGTGGTGTGAAAAAAAAAAAAAAGAATTTACATACATACAAAAAGATACATTAGTATAAAAAATTTATATACTTATGATTTTTTTCTCTACATTTCTGATTTTCTTGTGTCTGCGGTGGTATTCTTAAGTCAACCCAAACGTCACTACAAACGCGCACCCTACTTCCCGTCAAACTGTAAAATCGCTGTCAAATCGTTTATAAACACCTCTAACCTTACTTATTCGACGAATTTTGCTTCTTCCAAAAATGTTGATTCTTTATTATGTCTTGTGAATGCAAAGACCTTGAGAGGTTCTACTCTCCGACTTTGAAGCCAAAAATCCAAAAATGAGGCTAATTATGACCGCGGAAAAAGCGAATTTATCATTTTTTCAAGAGTTTTTTCCATGGAAATATTAACACCTTCCTCGCGCATGCGTACAATGCGTAGGAGTTCTGCGTTCTGCTATAACTGCGCGCATGTCCCAACGCTGTGATCGTTTAAACTACATAACTAAACATAGATTACTTGCGTCGAAAATGGCGTTTTTTTGTGAAACTAGAGCTTTGTAATATTTGATTACCTAATTAAATAAACCGATTTCCCGTCAAATTTTTATTGAAATATGGCAGAAAATTCTATTTTCATTCAAATCTTGTCTCGAGCATTTTTTTCTATAGCCCACACTATTTTGTACTATGGCAAAACTCTAAGTTTTTAGTGTTTATCTCATTTGTAGAATCGCTCGGAGGTCTTGAACCTGTCGCGCATGCGTTCAAATTGATTGGATAATGATCCATAATGCACGCGATCCGATTTGTGTGACCGTATTAACTTTGCGTCCGAAAAACTAGCGTTTTTTTTGTGAAACTAGAGTTATTATAATGTTTGATAATAATTAAATGTACCCTTTTCCGTCAAATTTAAGTGAAATATGACAGAAACACCAATTTTTAATTTTAAATCGTGTTTGCGAGTATTTTTTCTTATAGCCCAACACTATTTTATGCTACTGGCAATTCGAACTCTGAGTTTCGAACTCAGAGTTCGCGTTACGAGAGACATTTGAAAATAAACTTATTTATATTGTTTACGTTTTAACTTTTGACGGAAACTATCAATAAAAACTTTAAAAAGCGAGCAAAACGCAAGTCAAGCAAAGTCAATATGTTGATTTAGTGTTTTCGCTGGAAGTTGGGTTATCATGGCATGTGCAAATTTTTTATGCTTCAATTTCAGAAAAGAAACTCGTATGAAAACGCGGATAAGGAACACGGAACAAGGTCGGACTTTGTCGCTACATTTATCAACAATCTACCATCTATCACAGACTCTTTAGTCAATTTGTTGCGGTTGGGAACGGTAACTAGCGAGCCAAATGTTTAAAAATATGACATTTCAATACCTTTTGATATCATTCAAATTTTAAGACCTAAAATAAATTATTGAATGTTTTCATCTCTCTATCGTTTTATTGTTATTCCATGAAAGTGTCCTTGTTGATACCCTTTGTTTATAGCCATGAATTAATCCTAAAAAAAGGAAGCTTTTAACTTTTCTATCTTTCGAAGTGAATCTGACCATTAGCGTATCTCAAAACACGTGTACTTTGCCGGAAAAACCGGAAACCGGAACTCATAGCGTTTTAAGAGAATCGCGTCAAAAAAATTCACTAACCGTAAAAACTAATTAGAGAATCGCTAAGAATATTTATTTTTGTACCCCGCGCGCATGCGCAAAATTGATTGGAGTATGTTCAAAAATGCGCACGTTCAATAATTCTCGATTGTTGCAATCGTTTATACTAAGAATATTTACTTTGCGTCGAAAACTAGCGTTTTTTTTTGTGAAACTAGGGTTTTATTTATGGTTGATAATAATTGAATGTACCCTTTTCCGTCAAAATTTAACATGAAATACAACAGAAAAAAACGATTTTTAATTAAAAATCGTGTTACGCGTATTTTTTTAATATATTATGTTACTGGCAAACGCCGAGTTCTTAGTGTCATTTATGAAAAATAACCTATTTTATTTGTTTACGTTTTACTTTTGACCGAAACTATCAATAAAAAGCGTGCAATAACGTAAGTCAAGCAAAGTAAATATGTTGTTCAGTTGTTTTGGGATACTCAGGTCGATGTGAATCTAACATTAGCGTACGTAAATAACACGTGTTTTTTCGATCAGCTGTTCGTCCAGCTGTTCGAGGTGCTTTTTATGATTCCATTTTTCGAAGTGAGTTACAAAATCGGTAAAATGGCTTAAACCCTTTACAGAATAGATACCCAGGTATATGTTTTTCTTTTTTCTGTTTTTGTTTTTGAATGTTTATTTGAGATTTGAGATTTGAGATTAATTTTTTTATTATTATATTTAGTTAATACTAGTATAATTTCTACATAGATCTTATATTATTATATTTACACTTAATTATTTTTTTTTCCTAACTATCTCTCCATCCTACAATAATACATTTTTCAATTTAGCCGTAAATATTCCCAGGCAACCTACACTAATATTTTGTCACACATAGGATTTTTGACATGAACCCTAAATAACTTTACAGGAATATTGTTCATTTCATTCTGGAATCTCGTCATTGCATTTTAATGATGAGGGTTAAAAATTAATTTTTGAAACTCTGTGTTCTTGAAGTCAGAACCAGTATGAAAACGGTTTTAGTAATGATTTATCATAATAATCTGAAAATACTTTAATAAAACCACAGATAAATACATACTTCTTTATTTCATTGAGTAATAATATGCATACATGGAAACAAAAGTTAAATATTTACATAAAACGGTGATCTTTTTCTTAATTAAGATACTACAAAGCTAGTTCTGTCGCATTATCATATCTTAAATAATATCACTATTTGTAGAATTATATATTTGAGAATATAAATAAAATTTTTGAATCAGGTGATTTAATACGTTTTAGAATTATAAGAAAAAAATTTATTTCAGATGATTCAAATACCAATCGAGGACTACGGACTAATTGCCGGTCGCGTGATACCTTGGTCTGGTAATGAAGCGAAAGACTGATCATTCTACCCTCATGTAATAAAAATGATCAAGATACACTGTACTTGTTTGGTTTTTTTTTTCTTCATCTAAATATTTATAACTGATAACAAAGATGCTTTTTATGTTTTAATAGGTAAACACTGATTTCAAATATCTTAAATTCATATATATAGTGTAAGAAATAAAATCTCTTACGAATATTCCAGCAAGCGGTTCTATTCTTGTTACCATTCCAAATAAAAACTGAGTGATTCCTGGTTGAATAAGGTAACTGCAATACGTTATTGTTGTGGTATCCAACATTTATGGCTCAGAAACTTTGCTGTATTACATTAGTATTTTACTAAGGTTCCGTCTGAATTCATTTAATCCGTTTATTTATTTGACAGTCTCCGGTGGTTCATTAAACCTTTTGAATACTTTGTACATTATGCTGTTCTGAGTACATGTCATAGATCTATTGTCTTTAAATTATTTTTAATTCTGGTGTACCAATGCACCATTAGTAGCGGATATGGGAAAGCAGTCATAGCAGTAGTACCTTGGACTGGATCTGAAGCGTAAGACTGATTGTCTTGCCTTCATGTAGCAAATGAGCAGTGACTTATGCACAATTGCGTGCAGATAAGGGAGAGGGGAGAGTAGCAGTAGTTTTTGTCGTACAAACCCGTGTATAATCCCTCGATTTTCCAATATGTACTAGAATGTTCAATATATTGCCAAAGGCATTGACGAGATACGTGATACAAGTTTAAAAGACTTCTACTTATTACATTTCTGTGGTTAATACGTAATAAAGTTATTTTTCTGGTTTCCGAAGTTTTCCCTTATTCATGAGGCCTAAAGGGTCTAGATCAGTGTTTCTTAACCCTATTGAAGAATCGCCCCCTTTTTCACGGTAACATAATCCAACGCCCCCCTCCTAAAAATTTTAAATTTAAGCCTGCTATATACGGGACAGTTTTCTGCGCAGTTTTCCATGCAGTCTGAAAACGGTCCCGTATACAACGAAAACTGTTTAAAAAAACTGCTTGCTTATGTCAGATTTAAGCTGACATGACAGTTAATGTTTTTTTATGTAAACGTTTAAGTAGACATTGGTTTATTGTATGCTTTTAAATACGTAAAAAAACAATAACATATTTACATTATTAGCTAAATATACAATTTCCTGAGAGCAAACATTCGATAATAACTTACAATCGCGTTTCAAAAATACACATATTTAGCGTGTCTTTTGACAGAAGTTTGACAGACTGCACAGTTTTCTGAACAAATAACTGTGTAGTTTTCTGAACAAGAAACTGTCCCGTATACAGCGGGCATGTAGGCACATACCTGTATGTATTTTATTCAATGGATTTCCTACTAAAAAAAATGAACACATAAAAACAACACGTTAAAAGTGTCACATTTTTGAAAAAGTGTTTAGTAACGAAACTTTTTTTTCTCATTTTCTACGAATAACTAAAAAACGGTGGTAGAAAAAACCACGATATTGAGTATTATGCCTCAGTTAATTTTTTTCTTGAAAGTGTAGTTTATTAAACAGAACTTGAAAAATCAAAGCGCTTAAAGAAAGTGTATCGGTGTGCATAGCTCGTATATAAGCTTTTTTTCTATATTGATACAATGCCCGCTCGACCGCATACAGCGCCCCTTAAATGTTAAGAATTTAAAAACGCCCCCCCAGACCTCCAAAACGCCCACCAAGGGGCGCTGGCGCCCCGGTTAAGAAACACTGGTCTAGATTCTAGATACATAAATTCACATAAAAACCTGCGAGCAATTTCGATACAATTTACTTGTTACAAAAGAAAAACAAGAAAAAGTAAAAAGTAAGACATCTGTCTGAAATATTTTGAATGAGAATTTTTGTAGACACATTGGTAGGACATTCAATTTTTCAGACGAATATTTTTTAGTTAGGAAAGTATTTTTTTACTAACATTTTAATAATAGAGTTTTTCCAGATAACATGAATATCCTTGAAAACGCTATAAAATATTTAAAGTATATTTTTACAATTCCAACGATATAAAACACAATGATCAAAAATTTTGTTTTCATTTATAAATTTTATGTTTTAAAAACACGAAAATTACGAGTGACTTTTAACGCCCCTTATTGGCTAATGACGTCATACCCGTCTACCGTGGAAGGCGTGAAATTCATTCCGTAGTGAGCGCCTATATTGCTGTGACGTCACACCGCATGCGCGCTAAATGGAGGATTTTGCGAGCGATTTGAAAAAGCGCTATTTCAAACCGCGCTAAAAAATTCATATGACATCGTAAAAATTAAAAAAAAATTCCCTTGATATTGTAATTTTTCAATCAATTTTTTGAAATAAAAAATAAAAAATCGGGATGAACCCAATTGCTTGCAGACTAGCACTTGACCGGCAGATTTAATATAAATATTTTTACGTCAATAAGTCAACAGGGAAAAAAATACTTACACACTTACATAAAAGGTATAAATTATTTTATCTTCCTATATACAGGGTGTACAAAACTCGATGTACAAGCGGGAAACCAGTGAATCTACATCGTATTTGGAGACGATTGTGTAGTATAATTTTTTAAATCTTAACTTTAAAAAAATATTTTTTTCTTCTCACAAAAGTTTTCATAAATATGGCAGATTAAGTAAAATTGCTCAAATTCTTATTTCAACTAGTTTAAAAAACTCGTTTTGCTTTCTTTCCGCTTGTTGTACATCGAGTTTTGTTATATATAATAACATAAAAGGAACTTTTTTATTAAATTTTTACATTCGTCTTCGGCATCACAAAACATATTAAAATTGGGCCGAAGTGTTTTTAGGTATACGAAATTAGGAAATTAATCAAGACGATTTGTCTAAAAAGGCAGATTGAGTGGGTAACTAAAATAGCACAACGAAGCGCCATTATTCACGATTATTCTATTATTGTTCTACAAAAATACTAACATAAAACAATATTTAGAGATAATTAATTTAAAATACATAAAATCAACTTACTCTATTGAAAGTCAAACAGTTCTCTCGCTGCTGAGATCGGCAGTACAGCAACTCCAAGCAAAAGGTCTGCCACAGCCAGATTCACAATCAGGAAATACGAAGGAGTCCTCAGCCTGGCGCTTGAGGCCACCCAGATGACCACCAGCAGATTCCCCAGGATGGTCAAGGATATGAGAAGACCCATGGCGATGGCCTGAAGGATCCACAAGACCAAAGACTTGCTGATGGCGTCCCACGCAGAGTAAGATACTGAGACATTGTTGATAGATGTTGATACTTCTAGAGTGGCGTTGATATTTTCTGCTTTGAAGAGTTCCAGAGTTGTGTTTTGGACACTGAAGATTTCTTCGTCTAATTCGTACATTTTAGAAGTTTTAAAAATTGTTTTTATTTCGCACTTTAAGCTGTTAATCAGTCACTGTTTGTATTAAATTGTTCAAATGTTGTTTTTTGGACGCCGAAGGTATCTTCGTCTGTTTCGTACATTATTTTTAAAAAAAGTTAATTCTACTTTTTATATTGTTTTCATTATGCACTTAGTCACAACGAAGTTTAAACTTCAAAAGTAGCGTGGATATTGTCTATTTGAAAAAGTTCCAATATTAGGTTTATGACACATAATTTTTTTTTTTTAATGTTCTTTTAAAAATAAAGGAATATAGATATTATTGGTTGCCGTTGATTCTTTGAAAGTGGCGTTAATTTTTATGTTATAAAGTTTACCAATGTTACCACTTGAAATTTAATCATCAAATTCGTATATTTATAGTAAATCAAATAATTATTTTGTTTTGTTGTGTATTTCAAGGCAGTCGATAAGTCAAAAAGATTAAAATTTCAAAATGCACTGTCAACAGTTAAAAAGTTTTAAGTTTAACACTGTTTTAATACATACAGTTTTAAGTATTGTACTACATACATTTGAAGATGAAAAAGTTTTCATATATTATTTAAATAAATGGGCCGGACGTTTTAAAAGATCCCCCTCTTGTTCAATTATATTAATTTGTTTGCGCTTTTCAAAAAAAAATACTGAAGTTAGTGTAAATTTATTTACAATCCGTAAAATTTACGTTTTTAGATAAATCATTAAAAAAATCACAAATACAAGACAATACTTATCGTTCAGTTTAAAAATGATTATCTAGGTATGAAATATATTTTAAGTACAATAAGGCATTCATATCCGTCCATTATTTTGGCAATAAAAATTTTAAACAATACGGTTATAAAAGTTACTTTCCGGTATTTTGGTTCAATAAATTTGAGTTGGGGATTATTTTACCTCCCGGGGTGCAATTTAAACACAATTCCCCTATTATGTCAATACTGTAGCATCATTATGAACCTGACAATTATAGATTCAATGTCGAAAACAAACTTGAGTCTGTTATAGCCACGTTTGTTCAAAAGTTTATTATTCCCGAGAATACTTTGAACTCTTGAGCTAGGAAATAAGAGAGACATACCAAAGTTTGTGGAATTGAATCCATCAGAAACACAAAAGGATTATTATTTATTCATTGTACTTGTCATTTAGATTAATGGGGGATACTTAAGTATTAAGATATACCTAAGTGGCTTCGGTGTGGTAAAAACTGCCTACCGACTTTCACTGTTCTCATTTTTTATCGATCTACGTCGCGCGTCCCCTTTCCCTTATCCGCACCCAATGGTGCATATGGCACTACATTGCTACACCAAGTGCGTGCATCTTAATAATTTTATTACATGAAGGTAAGATGATCAGTCTTACACTTCAGAACCAGTCTAAGGTATCACACATGAAATATGAATAATATGAAAAACACAAAATGTTGTGGCGGCCTCCGTAGCGTAATGGCTAAGATGCTGGACTCGATACGGAGGTTCCGGGTTCGATTAAAAGGAGATTTTTTTCAATGCCTGGGTGTTTTTGACGTTGTTCCCCCTCTGTAATTGGGCCTCCTGGCCTGTTAAATAAATAAAAATAATAATTTTGCTTACTTAACCCCAGTCTTGTATTCTGGTCTAATTTCGACATAAATAGTGCACCTATCATACATATTTTTACCACACATTCGCCTGGGAGATCGAATTTAAACAGCATTCAATCTAATGAAAAAGGTTAACTTTTTTATTTATTTATTTGTGTACAGCACTTGCGTTTTACAAAAATTCACTTTAAATACAGCGAAATACATAAATTAAATATAAATAAAGAATAGTACTCTTGTGCTAAATTGTAACAATTACTTTTTACAGGGGTATAAATAATATATCGAAGTATTCTTCAAACGAATACACAAGATATACAACCGTTTCCCACGATGAGACCGCGAAACTCCCCAGAGGGTGATTATTCATGTATTCTGAGAAAAAAATCTTAATAAAGTTTTTTCAAAAAAACTCAATTCTAATTTCTTAAAAAAAATGGTTAAAATATGAATAAAAATTCACGCGTGTTAATACCGTCCCATTTTTGAACTGGCTACAACAACGTGACCTTGCACCAATTTCATATATGAAATTCGAATTTTGAATTTTTTTCGGTTGACCAGAGCGGACCCCCACCTCCTCCCCGCCCACCGCCACCCCGCCACCGCTAGCATTTCAAACAGAAGCCAGTATTACATAGTCGCTTTTTATGAATACTTTTTTTTAATTAATTATTAAAAATGCCCGGATCAAAAAACTTTATAGAGGATTTTTTTCTCAGAATAACATGAAGAAATCACCCTCCGGAGTTTCGCGGTCTCATCGTGGGACACGGTGTATATATAAAATTTGGCAGGAGTTTTCAACCCATTACTAAAATTAAAAATTTAAAGAAAATTCTAAAAGAAAAAGAAAAAAAAAATCTAGTATCTAATCCATTAACAAATAATACTTGTATTATTGTATTATTGCATGTGTATTTTGTGTGATGTCAGCTGGTGTTGACAGGTAAGTAGAACAATAAAGACGTTTTGATTGCCTCCAACCCTAATCCCTTAAAGTTTATAATGAGGAGTATGCATAACAGATATTGTTTTGCTATATACCAAAGTATACCAAACTAGCAAATGATCACAATAATTCTAGTAATATGTAATTACGCAGGTGTGCCAGTGACAGATTTAATATGCCTATTTGAATAGCAATACATGGAGTAACAAAACTCGTAGTACCTACAACCCGAAAACTGGTGAATCTAACAACATATTTAGAGTTGAATTTTTTACATCTTAAATTTGGCTATTAAAAAGCCATTTTTAGTAAAAATAATTAGCAGACGTAGTTAGCTTCAAGTCCGTTTTCGTATTTATTATAGACAGACTGTCTGTAGTTTCAAAGTATCAGCCCGTGACGTTTTTATTTCATTATTAAAAGTGAGAATTATTTATTTATTTGTATTTAGCGGACGTAGTAAGCTTAAGGACAGTCCTTTTTCATATTTATATAGACAGGACTGTCCCGCAGTTTTAAGTATCAGCCCGTGACGTTGGTTTATTTCCTATTATTAAAAGTGAGAATTTTTTTTTTTTTTTTTTTTTTTTTTTTTTTTTTTTTTTTTTTTTTTATTTGTAGAATGGATTTATTGATCTGTATCCAATGTCATTAATACGCCATGTCTTTGAACAATAATGCAGTAGTAGCAATAGGACAATAGTACAAAAAATACTATTGGGCGATGACTTATACCTATGGAATATTGATGGTATCACCGTAACATTAATTAACGCAGGGAAATCTCAGGATTTGATTTAGGAAACATCCATAGTTTATATTTAAATATCAAAACATTCTCACTAAACGGAACGTGAATAAATCATCACTAGATTAAAATGAATATCGTGTGAGTTACGCCAAAATAAGATAAACAAAAATAATTATTTAAAACAAGTGAATGCAAAACTTAAGTTATGTGAATAAAAAGTAACCTCAATATTAGAAAGAGAATTCTCCGCATTAAGAAAAGTGATTCTTTACAGAGAATGCATGAGTGAAGTGTTGAATTTTAGTATCAGGTACGAGTTTGTTTGTTTGCATTCTGCGGAGAAATATTTCCACCGGGGAATCGGGGACACGAGTTTGTTCTCTAACGTAATTACATTCCTACAGCTACATGAGAGTGTCGTATCATTTATTTATTTATTGTATTTAGCAGACGTAGTAAGCTTAAGGACAGTCCGTTTTCATATTTATATAGTTTAAAGCAGTTCGCTGTTTAAAGTATCAGTCCGTGACGTTTTTATTTCATTATTAAAAGTGAGAATTATTCATTTATTGTATTTAGCAGACGTAGTAAGCTTAAGGACAGTACGTTTTCATATTTATATAGACAAACTGTCCGTAGTTTAAAGTATCAGCCCGTGACGTTTTTATTTCATTATTAAAAGTGAGAATTATTTATTTATTGTATTTAACAGACGTAGTAAGCTTAAGGACAGTCCGTTTCATATTTATATAGTTTTAAAGCAGTTCGCTGTTTAAAGTATCCAGTCCGTGACGTTTTTATTTCATTATTAAAAGTGAGAATTATTCATTTATTGTATTTAGCAGACGTAGTAAGCTTAAGGACAGTACGTTTTCATATTTTATATAGACAAAACTGTCCGTAGTTTAAAGTATCAGCCGTGACGTTTTTATTTCATTATTAAAAGTGAGAATTATTTATTTATTGTAATTTAGCAGACGTAGTAAGCTTAAAAACAGTCCGTTTTCATATATTATATAGACAAACTGTCCGTAGTTTAAAGTGTCAGTCCGTGACGTTTTTATTTCATTATATTAAAAGTGAGAAAAATTGAATATCCGAACATACAATTTGTTACATATTGAAAAATAAAGCAACCAAAATAGGATAAAAGCCATACATTTTTAATGAAAGACATTAAATTAAATTTGAATTTTACACTATCCTCATTAAAAAGACAAGTGTTAACATGCATGAGATGATGTATAAATGTGGAGGAAGCAAGAGAAGTGTGTCAGGACAAAGTGTATATTTATTTATTAATTTATTTACGGCACATGCCTTTTACAAAAAAAAAAACACTTTAAAACAGCGATACATCAAATTAAATATAAATAAAGAATAAAGAGTCTTGTGCTAAATTTGTACCAATTTTTTTTTTTTACATTGGTATTTAATAAATATATCAAAGTATGCTTCAAAGTGTTGTAGCGTTGTATCCTCTCTGCATACCCCTTTGGAGAAATGGCGTCATAGATATGTGTTGTTTTGAAACTGACCCGGAGAATTATCAGTATTATGTAGTTGTTTTGAAACCGATCCGGAGAATAATCAGTTGTGTGTAGATATTTTGAAACCGATCCGGAGAATAATCAGTTATGTGAAAATGTTTTGAAACCGATCCGGAGAATAATCAATAAAAAGATAAATATACAAGTGGAGGTGGATTCTGTAGATAAACAGAGGGGTTTTATGTTGTAAATAAATGATTTTAATATTTATTATGTATGTGTATTCGTTGTATTTATGAAAATATTGATTTAAAGTAAGATGATTATGTCATTCATTATAAAAGTGTAAAATATTTCCCTCGGCAAGGGATAACCTAGTGAGTAGACATTATTATTATATTTAAAAAACCTTTCAATGCAAAATATCCAATAAATTTAAAAAAAATGGATTATTTTAAAACGAAGTAGTTTAATTTTAATTAAAGATTACGAAATGAAAGATGAATTGAGTTAAAACCCGGATATACCCGGGTTTTGTTTGTACCATTCGGCTTTCTGATTGAAATGAATCACGGTTTATATGAATTCAAAGGTTACAATGATTAAATTCAGTGAATCGCGAAAAGGGGAAATAGAAGAAAATTAAATAAAGGGATACATGATTATATCCTCTTTCAAGTTCTTGTCGTACTTCATAATATTACTAATTTTTTTAGTATGTGGTTTTACTTTTTATACAATGGTTTCGAAAAAACCATTAAATAGTCAATTCACTATCAATTTTCTTAAATATAAATATTCAGTATTTATTACATATTTTAAATTAAAAATAATATTTATATAAATGTGGTTATTCTCATTAATGTTGCATATTATTTAATACCTTAGACTGGCACCAAACCGTAAAAATGATAATCATAATATACACTGCACTTGCTATACTAATACAGGACCCTATGCACCATCAGGTTCGAATAAGGGAAACAGAGCAGCTTATAATACATCTAAAAGATATTTTGAAAGCACAATCTCTTACCTTATAAAAACATTCAAAATCATAATATGTATATATTTTTTTAATGTTTAAATAGTATGGTATATTTTTAATTTTTGTATTTTATATTTAAAAGTAATCTCTGCATTATTCACACCACTTAAAAAATACAAATATATTTTACTTTTCATAACTAAGATTCAAATTAAATGTTTATTTTCTGTGTTTATAACTTATTTGTTGTTTGTTTATTTAAATGTTATCAAGTATTTTTATTATTAGGTTTTTAACTTTCTGCCATCTTATCGAAAGAACGATCGCGACTGAAGTGAAACTCAAAACTCGGGAGGAATAACATCAACAGGTGGGTAGTACACGGTGAACGGAAAAATGATGCTCTTTTCTCTACTATCCCTTATCCGCACCCAATATAGGGGGGCTGCATTGATACACAAAGTGCAATGAACCTTGATCGTTTTTAACATGAAGGCAAGATGATCCGTCTTACGCTTACGTATCATAATTAATTAAATATTGACGTAATAACATCTAATAAATCGATGAACGCCGGCTGCACACACGAAAAACCATGACTAATTGTCCCGTTCCGCCTTGGCCGAGTGTGCAAGCGAGAGCGCGGAACAAGCGATAGAGAGGCACGATGTGTGACGCATCTATCTCTCTTCCACTCCATCGGCCGATGCGTCCGAGTAGAAGGGAGACAGCAGCAGCACACAAGCTACAAAGTGAAAGTGAAATTGTCATCACCAAAATGAAATGAAATCACCAAATTGTGCACTTCCAGACCAAGTAAATATGTTTTCGGTAGTACCAGACCGATCCATCAAAACGTATTGTACGCTATTTTTCATCAATGTTTTCTTATCACGTAATCACGTAAAATTATCGTCCGTAAACCGACTTTACAGACAACTAAAAGTTTTTTACATGAAGGCAGGACGATCAGTCTTACGCTTCAGTCCAAGGTATCATAATTAATTAAATATTTTATTAAAATTACATCAAACCCCTAACGCACTACCGCTACACAACGAACGAGCTGGAGTTTTCTCTAGTCTGCATCTACTACTACTTCTACTTTCCCTTATCCGCACCCATTGGTGCATATAGGGCACTGTATCGGTACACCAAGTGCAGTGTATCTTGATCACTTTATAACATGAAGGTATGGAGTCTGCATCTAATGCTTTTTTTTTTTAATTTTTAGGATTGACTTTTCATTATTGCCTTGCAATAATCCGTAAGGCCTATATTTATTTCACAAGGGGAAAAATTATTTATTTACTTTAATATTTTTATTTGTTTTTTTAACCTCGGTCTGTCACGCACTTTTTGTAACGCGAGTTGTCGCGTGGGGTCTTTGAAGGCCCTGTGCGAAGAAACACGTCCGTCTCACAGCACTTGCGCACGAAAAAACATTTGCTGCAATTTGCATAAACTACAAAGTAATAGGTTATGTGTGCCGCGGATAGTTTTACGTGCGAAAATTTTGTATTTTTGTAGACGTCGGTGTCGGGCTTTAAAAGACCCCACGTGACGGACGGAGGGTTGAATCGACGGTTATGTTACTGATAAAATTAATTACGGAAACAATAATGATCCGAAAAATCGGATTTTTTTTTTCGTTCTTACTTTTTAAGTTTTTTTTATCGAAAATTTATTTGTTAATTTATTTACACGTACACGGCTAAACGCCATTTAAAAAAAGTTAATAAACAAACAATATTTTTTACTTTGGTAGTTTTAAGTAAACTTTTATCAAGATCTTCCCCGTACTTCCCTGTATCTTGGGCTGTAATTTCTTTACCACCGAATAGGTACAAACCGCTAGTTCGCGCATGCGCTGTTTTGTTTTCAGAATCTTATGAATAATAAGGGTAGTTTCCAATTACTTAACTGATCAAGGACAAGATGTAAAACAGCCCCCGAGCTAGGTTCTTAGGACAATTCTAGTATTTCTATTTAGACTTACGCTGAAAGCCATAGTTGTTAGTGAATTTCAGCTGGGACATGAATAGTATGTATGTTCTACAAATAGAATTCTTATTATTATTTTGTGCTTAGCTCAGAATAATTAAACTAATACGACTTTCAGCTTTATTTGGCATAACATCCTAAGAAAGATGATTTTTATTTCTTTTTTAAATTAGTTTTTTTCACGCAAACAAACTTAAGATTACCATGAGCTATAGAACTCATTCTTTTTTATTTTTTATTATTATATACTTATTTAGTACCATATATTTTTTTACATAGACTAATATTATGACATAACACTTCATTATTTTATTTTATTTTTTTAACTATCCTACCATTATACATTTTTCAATTTAGCTATAGTATATAAAACCAACACTTATATTTTTAACATGTATATTTTTTACATTTAACCCTAAATAACTTACATTTTGTTAATTTCTTATTTCATCTGGAATATCCTCATACATTTTAATGCCCTTATACATTAGACAATTCTGTGTCATAGTTTTTTTTTTCCTTTTCTAATCTTATATTTTTTGAACCTCTTGTTGCATATTTATGAAAAAAATCATTGTTTTTTAATTTGTTATGTAATTATCTTGGAATTATCCCTTTACCAATTTTGTTAATTTCATTAGCAACATTATATTTAATGTTTTGGTCTACTGACATAATATTCAAAAGTTTAATCATTTTTTAAATGTTTGTTCTTATACTGCACTTTAATATGATTCGCATGGCTTTGTTTTGCAAAATAATAATAATAATATAAAAATAATAAATTCTGGGATATTACATTTAAATTAAGACATCAATATATTATATTAACATAAAGAACAAGGGCAGTAAAACATATTTTATAAAAACAGAACACAATCAAGGTAGAGATAGAAAAAACAACAAATACAATGTGCATTCATCAAATCACTTAATAAAAAAACCGTTCTCTTAGATTTTGACCTGGGTCCTTCTGATCCTGGAGCGAACGGTTATTTTTTCAAGTGATTTGATGAATGCTACTATATTGCAAGTTATTGATGAAGATACGATTTTTTAAAGTTGCACATTTCAAATACCGCGCCAAATACCACTATGTACTAACTGCGTCATTTTTGCAGGAGTGACGTCATAAAACGGGTTGTTTAAGGCCATGGTATTTCTCCAGCCAGTAACAAAACTGTCAAAAATCTATGCAAACTGACGCGGGAAGCACAGATAAAATATACCGTCGACTCAACTGTCATATACTGTTAACAGTTGTTCTAGGGAGACTGAATGGCGGCCATCTTTTTTGCAATAGTAGCTTGTATGTAGATTGTATTCCATATTAAAATGCCATGGAACCGGAAACACTACACTTAGATACAAGGAGTGACGTCATTGTTTAAGATTTTGAAATGAATGCTATTTTCAACATTTTTTATTAATTTTTGCGTGCGTTTTTTGGGATATTTCATCCCACTTCAAAAAAATTTAATATTCGCGTCTACACGAAAGCATTTTTAAAATTCAATTCCGGGTAGCAGTGGATTTTCTCATTGTGATTTTTTCTATCTTTTTCTTGATGTTAAATGAAAACGACAAAATGTTTTAGCATTTGAATCATCGCTCGTACATGAATAAAGAAAAAATAATATTAGAAACACAATCAACTACAGTTGGTATATTTTTTAAGGGGTCAGAGTAATTTTTTAAAATTTTTATATTAACAGATTTAAAATGACTTTAAAAAAGGTCATGTTGAGTGAAAGCAATAATATGCAACGACTTCAAACCGATGAAAAACATCAAAAACGAAATTCCAATTCCTCTTGACATCCATATTTTTTTTCTTCATATAGACCCTTTTTCTGGGGACATCTTCGAATATACCGTTCAAAAAAAAGTAATGTCCTTTAGCTTTTGACAGAAAATTTAATATTCTAAGGATCGCACATAAGAAATGTAGAAAATAATGATTTGGGAACGACGAAAAAAAATACAAAAGACAAAATTTTCACTGTACAACCAATATTTTCAATACCAAACATGTCAAAACTGTCAGGAAATAATAATTTTTGCATGATAAAAGTGTAAATTCATATTATTTCCCTGGAGTTCTGCTGCCAAGTTCATATCACACCCTATTCTCATCACAATGGCGGCTATAATTATATTCTCTTCACACTTATTACTCTACGACATAGCTTCCCAATCTTTTCTTTGGTCGTCCACTGCTGTTTCCAATGCTTTGTAGCCAATGATGTTTATTTTACATAGATAGGCTATTAGTTTCTGTAAATGCCGAAAAAAACACAAAACTGTATGTGCAATCTGTTTGTAAATCAGATAATTAATAAGGGAGATACTGTAATTCAAAGTAAGAAATGCAATCTGTGACGTCACCAACGCGCGACGGTTCTTATTTTAAACATTAAATTTGTTTTGAGAGATTTTGCTTTATTTTTCCGCATTCACAGATTTTTTTAAATCCTAAGTCTACAAAGTCTCAAACGGTTGAAAAAAAAAAGTACACCAAATACGGTGTGTCTTCATAATTTATTTTAAGGCAAGATAATCAGCCTTTTTGCTTCAGCGCAAAATTATTTTTAGGTGAAAAACCTTCCAACAAGAATTCAACTAGAAGGGGCAATTCCATACAAATTTTCTTAAAATATACGCCTCCTGGGGTTAATTTCATAACACCACTTATTACCAAATTCCTCCGTCTAAAAGACTCCAGCACTTAGGCCAATACACGTAACGTGTGACGTAGATGTCAAGTGATGACGTAAATGCCTATTGATGACGTAGTGAGTGACGTAGTGGGTAACTAGACACCCCAGACACGGTAGTATTTTTCATGTAAGGAATGTCACTTCTCTGAAATTCTCGTTCGAAGTGAAAAACCATATTTAAATAAATATTTCATATTGACCACATCGGGAATTGAAATGATTTGAGAAACACTGGTTATCAGTTCTATTTGCGATAACGACCAGAAAAGGATGTAGGACATTCCATCAGGATATTTCCATTAAGTTTACGGCTCGGTATATCCCTTTCTAAAGGAAATTGAAATGTGGAAATCTGGGTTGAAATTTCACCAAAATCCATATTTTATTCAATAACGCAATGTTTTCTGCATAAAACAATGTTTTGTTTTTTATTCATTCATAAATTCGTTCTCCTTTCCATTTTCAAAAACTCTTCACTCGTGACCTACCTTACTACTATTACTACTACTGTCCTTCATCCGCATTGATTTTGCTTATATGTTACATGATGAAACCATCCAAAGCGCGTTGCTAACGACATCTATGTATTGATATTGAAGTTAAGTATTTTATTAGCCAATTACTTCATTTCTGTAATGAAGATTCTGTCCGAATTAAATTAATTACTACTAATCGCCTGCAGATGACTCTACAATTGATATTTTTACTAATACTTATACTTAGACCAGGATTTTTTATACAAATATTTTAAATAAAAAATGTTAACTGGTGTGGAAATTCTTCAAGTCAAATTACGTCAAGTGGCTACTCAGCCAGCCATGACAGGTCATAAGCCCTGTAAACGCTCGAATATCCATATTCTCGAATTTGAAATAAATCAATTTTTGTAGAGATATAAAAATCAAATACACGCTGAAAAAAATATATTTCATATTGACCCCATTAAAATGTCAAAATTTATACGAAAACTCGGCTGATGGCAATAAATAAAAAAAAGCGGGCTAATTTCATGCTGTAGTTTTAAACAGTACGGCTTCACTAGTAACTTATTACTCCATAACGCCCTTTTTAGCCCGTGAACAATATTAATAACCCATTTCAGGCTCCTGAAAGTTGTAAGGCCGGCTTCACAAAAGGTCCTGAAAATACGGCTGAAATTTATTATAGCCGGCCCGGTTCACAAAAGCCGCCCGGCCGGGCGAGAGCAAGGGTGTAAATTGATATTTTTATGTCTGCCTTTAGCATTTTCAAGCATTGTTATGGCAGCCTACAGGAAAAATGTTTTTACGTAAAATGTACGACATCAACAGCCTTGAATTGAATATTTTTTTGACTGAAAAAAAATAAAATATTGGACATAATAAAAGGACAATAATATGTTGTTTGGTATTTTTTTGTCAGACAAACATATTCTCGTAGAAATACTTTGGAAAATTGTTATGCGCACTTTATACGGCACCCGAAAACTGTACAGTTTCTTGTTTACAAAACTGTATTTACAGTCTGTCAAAAGACACGCCAAATATGTATATTATTAAGCTGATCGTAAGTAGTTATTACCGTATGTTTTACAATCCTCATATAATAATTATTATTATACAACCTCCATGGTTATTATATTTAGTCCTATTTCACCCAGCATAAAAAAGAAATTTGGGTATTCTAGGGTTGATTCTTATGGCTTCTTGGTATCTTGCGTACCTCTATTATTATGTTTTATACTTTAGCAAAAGTGGTTTATTCATCCCCAAAACTAAAGTTTGAAACGCCAACTTGGTAAAGATTTGTGAATATTAGAGCGAAAATTTAAGTCATCTATTTGCAAAACCCGTTACATTGGCTCTGCCAGTAAAATATGTAAAATTATTGTTATTCCGTGTCCCTCGTATTAAAGAATATTTTTTAGAACTGTAAACCCAAATTTCCAGTCTTAAAACTATAACTAACTAACCATCCCGCCATTTCCCCGTAGGGGTAGGCATAGAAGAAAGAACGCCATACCACTCTGTTCTGACATACTTCCTTGCTTCCTCTACATTCATACATCTTCTCATGCACATACGCCGATTATTCCGACTTTTCACATGACCACTTTCAAGTACTTGACGTACTTGAACAAGCCATGTCTTTCTCGGCCTTCCGCGGCTTCTACATCCAGGCACACTTGCATTTAAACTTCTTTTAGCCGTTCTTTCATCACTCATTCGCTCCACATGACCAAACCATCGCAAAAGCCCTTTCTTAATTTTGTCGATAATGCTTATCTCAGCCTTGCACTCTGCTTTAATTTCGACATTTGTACACCTATCAAACATAGTCTTACCACACATTCGCCTGAGAGGTCGCATTTCAGCAGCATTCAGTCTACTTTCATCCTTCTTTTTCCAAAACTACGCTTCACTAGCATACATAAGGGTTGGTACCAGAACTCCGTTGTGTACAGCCAATTTTGCTTCTTTCGATTATTCCTTATCACTTACCCTTCTCTTAATGTCCTTATCCACATTTCCGTCTCTTGTGAACACACTTCCCAAATATAAAAATTCTTCAACCTGCTTTAATCTGTCTCCATTTACTATAATATTACATACGGTCATATTCACATTTCTTTCAAAAACCTTGTCACAATGTTTAACATAACAAGACATTATTTATCATTTCAGAATAGCTGAATAAGTGCAGATGAAACAATATCGAATGACAAAATACATTAAATTAGGTGATACATAGTAATAAAAAGTTTTTTGCATAAAAAAATTTACATGAATGTAAATAAAAATACGTGTCTTATATAAATCGTTGAAGAATTGGAGCTCTTAGCCTATGATTTATATTAGCAAATATTAAAAAATTTACATGAATGTAAATAAAAATACGTGTCTTATATAAATCGTTGAAGAATTGGAGCTCTTAGCCGATGATTTATATTAGCAAATATTAAAAAATTTACATGAATGTAAATAAAAATACGTGTCTTATATAAATCGTTGAAGAATTGGAGCTCTTAGCCTATGATTTATTTATATAGCAAACATTAAAAAATTTACATGAATGTAAATAAAAATACGTGTCTATATAAATCGTTGAAGAATTGGAGCTCTTAGCCGATGATTTATATTAGCAAATATTAAAAAATTTACATGAATGTAAATAAAAATACGTGTCTTATATAAATCGTTGAAGAATTGGAGCTCTTAGCCTATGTTTTATATTAGGATATTCGTTATTAAATACGTCAAGTGGTTACTTAACCCAGCCATAACAGATCATAAAACCTGTAAACGCTTGAATATCCACGTTTCCGAGCATGAAAAATACTTCTTCATCTTGGTTGAGATATTTTGAAATTAAAAATTATGTATATATTTTTATTGTTTTATCCCTACAGAGATGAAGTAGAACTTTTTCAAATTCAGGAATATGGATATTCGAGCGTTTACAGGGCTTATGACCTGTCATTGGCTGGGTTAAGTGGCCACTTTATGTAGGTACTACAACATTCCCCATTCCGCTTATTAGCGAATATCCACACCAGGTAACATTTTTGATTTTGTATATATGCTACGAATCTTAGTTTAACTCGTCAGAAGAGTCTTAACTACAAAAAAATAGAGTAATTTGCTAATAAATACTTAACTTCAATATCAATGCATAGATGGAGCGTTCAACTCGCTGGCGCTGGTGGATGATTCTTGATTCGTAGCATATATACAAAATAAAAAATGTTACCTGGTGTGGATATTCGCTAAAAAGCGGAATGGGGAATGTTGTAGTACCTACATAATATGGCCACTTAACCCAGCCAATGACAGGTCATAAGCCCTGTAAACGCTCGAATATCCATATTCCTGAATTTGAAAAAATTATACCTCATCTCTGTAGGGACATAAAAATAAAATATATACCTACTCCCGTCTTGGGATAAAATCCAGATTTGTGTACAAGTATTTGAACACGACCCAAAATGTTGTCAAAAATTATGTACTCGCGTCATAGGTGATATCCAGATTTGAACATATGTACTAAAAAACACAAGAAAATAAAAATTGTTTATATCCTCGTGTTTTTGCATTCTAAAAAAATATATAAAAAAATTCTAAGAACCCAGGCGTTAAACAAACTTTTTTTTTCTTTTAAAAAATATTGATACAGCGTAATTTGCAAGTTGATCACTCATTCAATGTTGATAAAATAGGACTTTTCACCACTTTGCGGCCTGCCCCGGCCGCGAACAAGATTTACGCAATGGAACACAAGATTTACGCAAGGAACACAAGATTTACGCAAGGAACATTGTAAGCGAGCCAAATATTCCGCCTTTGAAATCTCATCCTCCTTTTTTTCTCTTCAATTTACGTTAAGTAGTTTTTTTCGTGTTCATAAGATCTATCAGAATTGGTAAATTGTTTTGCAAAAAAGAACTAATTTATCTAGAAAGGTTTTATAATGATAAGTTTACTAAAGATAAAAAATAAGGTTTCCAAGATATTTTTTAATGCTTCTTTCGTCTTCATTTTTTTTAAAATGCGTGGGATCTCTATCATGCCCTGGTCCTGCCTGTACAAGATGATTTAGCGCTTCAGTTCTCTCCAAGGTATCACACATTTTATTTTTTGCCGAAAGTCTCATTTGCATAATAAAATTTCATGTTGACAACCTACGGAAATCTAACCCCATATAAACATATTGAATGGACTATAGAGCAACGATTTTTTTTTATCCCGTGACGTTTTACTAATTTACAAAAAAAAATAAAAATAGATCAAGGTAATGATTTTATACAACTGATAATAAGTGAAAAATAGCTATCTATTTTTATTTTAACATACAGTCTTCAATATCTGGCGACAGACTGTAAAAAACGAAATCTTTTGCTAAAGTTTGGTTGCCAATACGAATTACCCATTTTTTTGATTTCAGTAATAATGTTGGACTCGCCCAATTACGGAGTTTTGGAATCATAGGGTTCGGCTTGATCATCATTTTAAATGAAATCGGCATAAAAAAGGTTATTTTGTTAGTTTAAAATGGAAACAAGATGTCCAAATAATTTTTATAATTTTCATAAAATAAAGATCGAAATTTTGCTATTTAAAGTTTTTCGTTACAAAAAATAATGCAACATTTAATATCCGGGACAGCTATACATTTTTTCCAAGTTCAGCCTCTTGACATCTGAGCGCCCAAAGCACTTCAACCATCCATATAAAACGGATTGACCAATCACTTCATTGGTTGTCTGAAAATAAAATAAAAATAAAAAGGCAGATACTCAGACAAGTGCTAAAAAAAGATAAATGAACTAAGGTCGAGTTTAGACGGGTTATACAGGCTTGCATAATATATGTTCATGATTGCCATAGAAAATATTTAAAATGAATTTATGAAACATCCGAATTGCTGAAAAATCAATATACAATTTTTTTATTACATTGCAACAGCCAATTTTCAATAATAATAAATGTTTCAATATTTTTTACAAAAAAGGCAACATTAATAGTACTTAAGTTTGTAGCCATCTAAAGTGGACATTATTGTTAGAAATTAATAAGTTTGTAAATAAAAGATAAATGAACTAAGTGTATGTCTGTTGGCTGCCATAGGATAAAACAAATAAAAAACATTAAAATTAAATTATTTATTTATTGCATTGTGAAGTAAGTATAAAAGTAAAAGATCGTCGTCGTCTTCCACATGATAAGATGTAGGTATTTATAATATAAAATCGGGAATAATGAGTTAAATCAATCCCACAGTATAGGTTTGTTGGAAGAAAAAGCCTCTTGGACATAAACGTGCTATAAACCCGCTTTACGAATTCTGTAGTATGTAAGTGTAAGTGTTATAAGAAAAACGAAACTCGATGAACAAGCGGGAAACCAGTGAATCTACGTCATATTTTTGGTCGATTTTGTAGATTTTAATTTATTTTTTTATCCGCAGCTTTCGAGAAAGTTGAGTTAATTTCTTTTGGGAAATACTTATGAATTGTTTTGTTTTAGTCAAATTAATACTATTCACATTGAAAACAAAAGCAAAGATCGAATTTTAATATGAATTTATGCAGTTTTACTTAATCAACGGTACTTTTGAAAGCATTTACAAGAGAAAAAAATGCTTTTTTAAGCTCAGATTCAAAAGTCATATTACACATTCCAAATGTGATGTAGATTCATTTTTCGGGTTGTACTACGAGTTTTGTTACAACACATATTAAAATAAATTGACATTGAAAAATGTTTTAATCTGGATAATAATAATTATTAGATAATAATTATCTAATTAGGGAGATAAAATCATTATTATCAGTTTTACAAAAATATTTATTTTCCTATATTCACAGAAAACTTTGTTTAAAAATATTCGGCACAAACTTGATAAAGAATAAACAACATTTTGAGTGTGTCCAAATACTTGTAGACAAATACAAGTATTTGGACACACTCAAAATGTTGTTTATAAAAATTAGCTGGTGAAAGTTATAAGCATAACAAATTGAAGATTCATCTTCAGGCGTTTCCAAGTAGGTGATATAATTCGGTAAGAATCTCACTTGCAATCATAAAGGCTTCTGCTAAAATGCTTGGCAATTTTCTCAATGGATGACAGAGAGTTTACATGTGAATCATCGCGCCATTTTACTGTATATTGGCAGGTATGGATATCAAATACTAGGTGAAATGGGGAATGTTGTAATACATCAAGTGGTCACTTAACCCAGCCAATGACAGGTCATAAGCCCTGTAAACGCCTAGATATCCATATTCCCTTCCAAGTTTCTCGTCTCTGTTAAGATGTCAAATTGATAAAGAATCATTAGCGGCAAAATTTTTGCATTTTCTACTGTCATCCGGCGAAGGCGTTTCGGCTGGCTAGGCCATAATTATACTACGTATCCCTCCCGAGAGCCACCACCATGCTTGCCTATTTTACAAGGCATCATGTTCTCGGTGTCCACTGTTGACATTCCGTCGGCAGTTTGCGTCAGAGATGCAAGACGTGGACCTGGCTTGGAGGATGCACGGGAACTGATGAAGATTTGTGCAACTGTGCATTACCCATCTAATCCCACAAGATTGAAAAAAACTGCAATATGTACCTGAAGAGCGACCATGGTTTTGCTTCCATCAATACTGAAGTCGTACAGCCCGTAGTGCATTATACTGCCATAGTCGTATGCCAACCCGAGGTTTGACACTTCGCTTGAAGTTTTCTTGTTGAAGTTGTATTCTTCGCCTGAAAAAGGTTATCATCTAAAAAAACGGTACTACTTTTTCAGCGAATTGAACTTTGATGTGTTTCTCCTAGAATTATTTACTGATGCTAAGGTTGTGAGATATGTGTGTGAAAGAGACTGTGTGTGAGGGTGACAGAAGATGTACGAACGTGTGTGTGTGTATGTAGTATGTCTCTAGTGTGCCCGTCATTCCCAGTTAGAGCTCTGAGCAGCGTAGACAGTTAAACCGTGTATTATAATAAACCCGTCAATATTGTCACAGCCGTGTTTTACTTTTAAGCCCCCATACCAATACATCACAAAGGTTTTTACAGTTCGGCAATTATATGTTAAGTCATGCTTAGTGAAATTTTGGAGTATTGACAAGTACAGAACGCAATCAAGCATGAACACTCGCTTTGCCTCAAATATAAATTATTTACTTCCTAAAAGAAAAAAACGTTAGCGCAGCGCCACTTCACATTTATTGGACCTAAGATTATATAACCAAATGGACACACAAACCAAATTATTAACCGACTTCTCCAAATACAGGGTCGGTGTCGTTAGTTGGATAAGTCTAATGGGTCATGTATATATTGAAAATGCCTGCAAAAATATAGCGATGTAATTATACAAATTTGGTATGCAAAAATATTGTTTTGTAAATTCTAAATTTGAGAAATCTAAACTTGGTTCTATTTACTAATTATGTTTAGTTATTCAATAATGTACTGTAAATATTTAATATGTAAAAGGCACTGAGTGCCGTTTATTTTAATAAAATAAAAAAAAAAAAAAAAAATAATGTTTAGTACTACAATGTGTTATGTATAATACTACAATGCCCTGACTCGACACGGACTATCTAGTGAGTCGGGGCCAGAGCATTGGCATGAATCTCTACTGATTGAGTCGCCATCCCATTATTGTAATTATATAAAATGTGAAATGTAATAAATAAATAAATCTAAAAAATGTGTTGTAAAACTATGAGACAGGAGCTTCGAACAAGAAGTGACATTCCATACTTGATAAATACTACCGTGTCTGAGGTGTCTAGTTACCACTACGTCATCAATAGGCATCTACGCCATCACTAGACATCTACGTCATACGTTTCGTAGATAATGCTGGAGTATTTAGACGGTGGAATTTAACAATAAGTGATGTTATAAAATTAACCCTAGGGACCGTATATTTTTAGAAAATTTGTATGGAAACGTCCCTTCTAGTGAATCCTTGTTCGAAGGACACGAGTATCAATGCTGACATTAGAGTAGAATTCAAGGCTTACTACTACTACCACTACTACTTTCTCTTATTCACATCCAAAGGTGCATAGGACACTGCATTATTGCACCAAGTGCAGTGATATTTTGTTAGTCTTATTCTTCTGCGCCAGGCCAATCCCATGTGAAATATTTTGATGTGAAAAATCTCATTCATATTGACCCAGTCGGGAATCGAACCTGTGACCTCATGCTTGGTAAACTTTACATTATACTACGAAGCGAACTCAAAGCTTAGATAAATATTATCCACAATATCATGAAAGGGTTTTTGTGATGGTTTGGTCTAGTGAGGCGAATGAAATAGGAAAAATTTGTGATGGAAATGTGTGCAGAAGTTAAGAAAGGACAATAAAGGCATGGATCAAGCACAAGGAAGATATGCATGCTACATGAATAGTTGTAGAAGGCGTAGATCCACATTGTAGAAGAAAATGAAGGAAGCAAATGAAGTGTAATTTATATATCTATAAATGTAATAATTACCTTTCACGATCTTCTCCCACACCACTCTGACATAATCGTCCCTGTTGTAAGTGGACTGCATGTGATGGAAGCCAAGAGCGTGTAGAATTTCGTGAATGATGGTTCCATGGTCGTAGCAACCTTTCCCAGGAGCTCTGTACTCCAGGTTCAATATTTGAGATCCTCCGATCATTCCGATATACGCCCAACAACCTGCATCGGAATGCTGAAATAAAATTGTAAAAGCAGTAGTCATCTAGTGGATTCAAGGAATAATCCTAAATTAAGATGGATAGATTGTGTGGTGTGGATTGAACCTTCTATCACACAGCGTATTAAGATATGAAGACTCCGACGGGTTGAAGGAGTATCGGGAGACTAGACATAGAAACGTGAAAGAAGCAGCCGGAAACAAAAAAAAATATTGGGGGCGACCAGTACTCACAATGGGTTGTAGTGCCGAAGATGATGATGATGATAAGTTACTGGACTTAAACTACGGAAAAACTGGTTAAATTGGATTTCCCAAAACCTTCTCCCGGAGGTTAAAACATATAATAATAGAAAGAGTGGGGTTTTATCAACGACTTAATTAATTTCAATAACTTTAGTATTGAATACCTGGAATCTAATGAAGTTTGCAGTAGAAGATGTGCTTTCCTTAAATATCAAGCAGGAGACTTTTGCAATGGCAGCTATGGCCTTTTGAATATCAGCTTTCTCAGCAGAACCTGAAAGATGAAATAAATTTTGTGGTTTAAACAACAGGCAAATATAAAACGATTGCGAAAATTTCATTATAATTAAAAAACAAAGGATACAACCAGTTTCACTGGAATGGACCTCTCAGAATCTAGTTGTATGTTCTGCAGAGCAGTTGAAAAAACAGACATGGACATTATGACACGTGTGATTACGACCATTTGCATCTTTGAAGAATTACTAATAAGGCCAGATGATTTAAAGAACAGCTTGCTCCATACCAAACAGTCAGGTTCTTGAAGCACCTAGGCTTGCAGGAGAAATTATAGTGTGGGAACCATTCGTCCAAAGTGCAAATATAATTCAGCTGCGTCAGATATTACTACACGAGTAGGTAGTTCCTAGAAAATCATCAGCTGACGCTGCAATTCACACGGGCAGTATGGCTTTGCATACGAATGTTTATCCCCACCATACAACTCTAATAACAAAGGACTACTGTCCTATAAATACCCGTACCGAAGGTCAGAACAGCAGTGCAACACAACCATCTTATATCATCTACGCAGTTACTCTCTCAGTCAGAGAATCGCCAGTCCACGTCAGCAGCCAAGATGTACCGTCTTGCCTGACGTAGACGACGCTGTCATGGAAGTCTCGGACCACGCTCTGGATACTTACTCCTGGTACCAGCAACGGAAGCCCGACCCGCATCGTCTGCTCTCCTCGTTGCTCCGCTACCAACGTTGTTCCAGCCGCCGACTTGGCTTCATCTCTACGGAACTGCCCCGCACTCAACATCCGACACGCAATACTCATCCTGGTTAATTGAATAAACGAATACAACATCACCGGCGTTACCACTAACCTTCCACTGGTAAAAGGGAACTCCTCTATCTCCAAACCCCTTTAATAGCAAATGATGTGATACCTCTCACTCTCATGAAGCTGGAGCCAGGGTCGCGAAAAATCTAAGCTCAGAGGGTGTGAACTTATTTAAAGTGATCGGCCACAATAGATCTCTGTACAAGTTTCAGACTTTAAGTGTCTACGTAAAACTGGCGCCCCACATCTCGCCAAATAATTGAACAAAATTACTTACTCAATGACGAACTGAAATAGTAGTAGACAGTTTTGTTGGGCCATAGTCTTTTAGGGTTGAGATCAGAATTTTTGGCTCCAGCAAACTCTTCAACGCGTTCTTTAATCTGCTCTGGTGTCATGACAATATCTCCCTCAAACTTGCCACTCCTCGACCACTCCGTCTGCTTCTCGCCTAGCTCTGGCGTCAAGGGCCCTAAAACAAATTGGTTTTGGTTGAAATTTGGCTGAAAATTTACATGAAATACTTCTACCACTATTTTCCCATATGCGCACCCAATGATGCACAGGACACTGCATTGGTTCACCGAGTGCAGTGTATCTTGATAATTTCTATTACACGAAGATGAGATGATTATTCTGAGATTGAAAATCTTTTTTTTTTTAAGTCGTAACTGCTTTTACTAGATTAACAATTAAGCTATAATAACTACAAATATATTTGTATCTTATTGTGGTGTAAGAAGAGCAAAAGAAATAGGCGAGGATAGTCAAAAAGTGAAGTAGGAGAGGAAAAAACAGGTGAGAGTCTGTCTATAAGGGGGAGGGAAGAAGTGATTTGAGTTGAGTCATGTTCATTGATTGCATAAACAGAGACAATATGCCACCAAAGGAATCATGACTAGGATTTGACTAGGATTATCATATATGAGAATTCTAGATACCTACCGCAGATCTTCATTACCTTCTTTTATAGACCCCCAAGGAATCTGATGAAGGCAAGATAGAATTTAGGAAAGAAGTCGAGAAAATCAATAGTGGCAAATAAGAACTTATCGAAAGAAGCAAAATTGGCAGTACACAACGTAACTCTGGTACCAACCCTTATGTATGGTAGTGAAGCGTGGTGTTGGAAAAAGAAGGATGAAAGTAGACTAAATTCTGTTGAAATGCGATCTCTCAGGTGGTAAGAATGTGTGGTAAGACTATGTGTGATAGGTGTACAAATGTCGAAATTAGAGCAGAGTGCAAGGCTGAGATAAGCATTATCGACAAAATTAAGAAAGGGCTTTTACGATGGTTTGGTCACGTGGAGCGAATGAGTGATAAAAGAACGGCTAAAAAAAGTTTAAATGCAAGTGTGCCTGGATGCAGAAGTCATGGCATGACCAAGTACGACAAGTACTTGAAAGTGGACATGTGAAAAGTCGATAATCGGCGTATGTGCATGAGAAGGTGTATGAATGTAGAGGAAGCAAAGGAAGTATGTCAGGACAGAGTGGTATGGCGTTCTATCTTCTCTGCCTACCCCTACGGGGAAATGACGTGAAGGTTAGTTTGTTAGTTAGTCGAAATATTGATTACCAGAATATCATCATAATCATGTATAAACCATAAATGTTATTTCTCCATTCCAACTTCCAATTATTTACCTTTGTGTTGTCCATTGACAGACTTCTCAAGGAAGTTTCTGAAGCTGGATATCTCTTCATCAGTTTTGGTGAGTGCCGCGGAGTGCACAGCAGCAATAAACAGCACAAATACAAAAGATTTAACTCCAATCATGTTTATTCCTGAAATTTAAAGCCATAAAATCTACATCACATGCCACAGTCAAAATCAACTCGAGCACAGTACAAGAAACAAAGAAAAAATAAGATTACCATTTAGAAAAAAAAAGTATGTCCCAGAACTCGGTTTTATTTAAGGCAGAAAAATGCTTTTGTGAACTCGGAAAAAATATGTACAAAGAAAAAAAAAATTGACGGGACTTGACTTGGGAGGATGCACGGGAGCTAGCGGCCGATCGCTTGGCCTGGAGGCAGTTTGTGTGATTCCATGTGCTCCACATAGGGAGCGGATGGTGTGTTGATGATGATGATGTATGTGTTGAATAATGTGTGATGTTAGTGTGTTTATTACTGTTTATATGAAATATGATTATAATGTTAATATTAGAGTACATTTTATATAACACTAGCTGATACCCGTCGCGTTGCTGCCGCAGAAGAAACAGGTAATTCTAGAAATATCGATTGAAATTTGAAAGATTTATCTCGTTTCTTTGGGAATTTGTAATAGAAGGAATGCTTTGTATTTTCTTTCTGATGATAAATGCATTTATGAAAATTGAATAACTCGTATAATGTGTATACTCGTATGTATAAAAGGTATAGTGTAAATGTTATTTATTTTATTTTTGGTGACTTTATTTTTCAAGTGCTTCATGGTAGGTATTTATAATATATATTTTTTGTTTATCCGTCTTTGGCATAAACAATTAAATTTCTTGGCTGTCCGACTCGTAAATTTAATATGAGGACTTCTATTACCCTTGAAAAAGACACCCAGGGACATTTATTTTTTTTTAAATGTGTGTAGCAGGTCCGACGCATGAATGGAATTTACTCTTAGATGAAAAAAAGGTGCGTCCGTCAAGTTGGATTTCAAATATAAAACTCTATATTCGAAAACAGGTCACCCAAAACCCTTTAAACGATACCAATCTTTATTTTATAAAAAAGATGTGCGTCCGCCATCTTGGATTTAAAAATAAACGCTTAATTCAAAATCAGGACGCCCGTATCGTCTAAAAACGATACCATCTTCATTTTATGAAAAAAAGGTGCGTCCGCCATCTTGGATATCAAAATAAACTTTAAATTTGAAATCAGTACGCGAATACGCCCTAAAACGATGCAAACCTTCATTTTATGAAAAAAATGTGTGTCCGCCATCTTGAATTTCCAAATAAACTCTTAATTCGAAATCAGGACGCCCATACGCCCTAAAAACGATACCCATCTTCATTTTATGAAAAAAGGTGCGTCCGCCATCTTGGATATCAAAATAAACTTTAAATTTGAAATCAGAGCCCCAAGAACCATTAAAAACGATACCCATCTTCTCACACTTGTGAAAAAAAGAGACAACCGCCATCTTGGAATAAAAAATAAACGCTAGATTCGAAATCAGGGCCCCCCAAAACCATTAAAACGATACCCATCTTCATTTTCTGAAAAAAAGGGACGACCGCCATCTTGGATTTAAAAATAAACGCTAGATTCGAAATCAGGGCCCCCAAAAACCTTTAAAACGATACCCAACATCCTTCTATGAAAAAAAAGCTTTGTCCGCCATCTTGGATTTAAAAATAAAAGTTAAATTCGAAATCAGGACCCTTAAAAACGCTTAAAACGATACCCAACTTTATTTTATGAAAAAAAGTTGCGTCCGCCATCTTGGATTTAAAAATAAAAGCTAAATTTCGAAATCAGGACCCTTAAAAACCCTTAAAAACGATACCCAACTTTATTTGATGAAAAAACGTTGCGTCCGCCATCTTGGATTTAAAAATAAACTCTAAATTCGAAATCAGCACCCTTAAAAACCCTTAAAACGATACCCTACTTTATTTTACGAAAAAAAGGTACGCCCGCCATTTTGGAATTTAAAAAATCCATATGCTGTGCATGGGAAGCAATTCTGTAATAGGAAGTAATGGTGATGATAATTATTAAATTTTAAAAAAATTAAAACTCATTCGGCATTATACAAATAGAATATATATTTTTCGGGAATTGTGCGAGTCCATATGATCCATATGTTCACCTCGTAGCACAGTGGTAGCCCATTTTACTACCGTGTATGAGGTCGCGGGTTCGATTCCCGTAGAGGGTCAAGATGAAATATGATTTATTTACATGTTATTTTTACATTAATATTTTTCATGTGCGATACCTTGGACTGGGACTGAAGCGTAAGACTGATCATCCTACTTTCATGTAATAAAATGATCAAGAGACACTGCACTTGGTGTACCAATGCAGTGCCCTATGCACCATTGGGTGCGGATAAGGAGAGTAGTAGTAGCAAATGCTCCAAATTTTCAAACATAAATTCTTGTAGCTCGAAGGAGAGAAATAAAAACTTCTAGGTAGACTACCCATAATATAAACTCCAAACGAATTATAAGGTAGGTACTTTTTATTACGAATTCACTGTCTGTTAATGATTTTATTCCATAGCCATAAAAATTATAACAGATTAAACGTAAAATATTATATAGTAAAAAATAATGTTTTTTAAAACGTTATAACTTTTTTATTTTCCCAGCTAGAAACGATTTTTAGGTGTCTTTGAACTTGGAATTTTGTCTTCTTTCTATTTATTGCAAAAAACAGAGCTCTGCAGAGTTATTCTCGATCAGGAGAAGCCCTTGTCAAACGATTTTTTTTTTCTCATAGAGAAAAACTGACGATGAAACTAACACAGAAATCTTGAACAAAAAAACATTTCCGGAGGTAAAAAATGCACTCGATAGCTCAAAACCAATTCACGGCACTTATTTATTGTGAAAAAAGTCCGAATCGGGGGTGTAAATAAATTTAAAAATGTAATTGAAAGTTCGAGGTGTATAAAAAAAAATTTGTATACGTGATGAAAACGACATTAGCGCCTTTTGCTGTACAGCATTATTTGACGACATTTTTTATAAGCTTTATGTACTTAGCTATGCAGTTCTATCGGTTACATGGCGCATCTAAAATTCACCCGGAACTGTCACTAAATCATATCAAATACACAAATACAAACATTATAAAATGGATGTTATAATGCAGGAACCTTCCCAGGAGTGAATAAAACAACCCTCTAGAACAACTTATTGCAATCGGATAAGCGGTTTACGAATCTATAAAGGACAAACATATATACAAACTTACATTCATTTTTTATATATATAGATTTTATAATTCAAGAAAAAAAAAAAAAAAAAAAAAAAGTATTTTATGTAAAATTTAAGAACCTACATACATTTTCAAACATTCGCAAAAACATCTTACCAATATTATCCAACTGATGAAGTAATACAGAATGTAATGTGAAAAATTATTCTTAGCTTATATATAACTAAATATTTATTATCTTACCTGATATTTTTTAATTCTTATCGGAATCAAAAGTGCTCGGTCCAAATGCTATCATGAGAAATAATTTATTTATTATTTGTCAAAATCAAATCTAGGTTTTGTTATAGAACAGTTGAATAATACCAGTTTGTACAGGATCTCGTATTATTTGCATCAAATTAAAGTCTTTGAATCAAAATAATGATAGTCAGCCTCGTTGCTACGTGAATTTAATGCTTTAAAAAACGTTAAAACAAATAACTTATTTGCATTATTGGCTAAATTAACAATTTCCTATGTGTAGACATACTATAATGACTTACAATCGCGCTTAAAATATCATAAATATTTAGCGAGTCTTTCAACAGGCTGTACAGTTTTCTGAACAAGAAACTGAAAATAAACTGTACTTCGGTCCGTTATAAAGTGCGCATTAGTCATCAATAAACGTGCTAAATTAGGTTTTTATTTGATATTTTAATACCATTTTACTGTAGCTGCGGAAGGCCGAGAAAGACATGGCATGATCAAGTACGACAAGTACTTGAAAATGGACATGTGAAAAGTCGGAATAATCGGCGTACGTGCTGTCATGTTATTCTCACGCCTCTCGTGAGAATGACATTCCTGACTTCCTTTTAACTCATTAAAAATAGCAATTTAACTTTTGACCCCGTTATTCTACCTTATTTCATTGCCAAAGAATCTGCTCTATGGTAAATGAAATCTCGCGCGAAAACGTTTATCTATGAGCCCCTTCCAAAGCAACTGTCATGGCGTGCGGACGTCGCTATCTTTTCTACAGGCCGTCACGACCTAAAAACCGAGGGCATTATGGCGAATTCGTAAGTGTTGTAGCTTTTTAATATCAATCTAAATCCCCGAATCAAACTACGTATTACAGCCTAGTTTCTCTGATCTTTTTTCAGGTCTAATGCCCTTTTTCTTCTATACTTTTTCTTTATACCTTTATACTCCTGACATAATATTATAATATTATAATTTAAAAATGGCCTAGACACTGATCCGTGTCTAGTTATCAGCTAGTTACCGAGTGTCACATGCTGACCGGTACATTACAGAACGCAGATATTATCCTATATCCGTCATCTCTCATGCGTGATATTTCCGGACCACGTGTGAGGTTAAACTTACAACTTGATGCTTCAAAAGACTGTTTCACAAAGCTTCACCTCGTGCATGTCCTGATGTGGACACTGCACACTGACGATACATGGATTCTTCACCTCTCTTCAAAATTTCACCTCTACATAAAATTAAAATTATTAACCTCCAAATCACTTCGTTCATCTCAACACCAGACTGCTTTTCTTTAATCTTCGACGTTACAACTTTTTTAATTGTAAATTCCAGTATGAATGATTCGATGGATGGATTCATTACTTAAGTTTTCAACCTATATTTGCAACTATATCTTTATTATATCTTGTCAAAATCATAACCTATATACTTACCGTGCCTAGCACATCATCTTAACCTTGTAAACATACTTATATTTTAATTACACACATTGAATTTCTGTATCCTTGTTTTATTTATATTCTGAACTCTGTGGTATTTCAATCCTTGCTAACTGATTGAGCTATGCAGGTGAGCGTTAGAGGATGATGAGCAAATCAGGTAAGCCTCACACCCGCAACGTTACAGTGCATGAGAAGATGTATGAATGTAGAGGAAGCAAAGGAAGTCTGTCATGACAGAGTGGTATGGCGTTCTATCCTCTCTGCCTACCCCTACGGGGAAATGGCGTGATGGTTAGTTAGTTAGTTAATTGACACTTCTTGATCTTATTGAAATCTAGATCGGTTTTTTCTCTAACTGATAAATAATTTCTAAAAATAAATATGTTTTCAATTCGAAAACAAGGTAAAGTCCGCTAAATATTTGAAGATGGGAAAATAAAAAACATTAACTTTGTTATCAGTTTACATCAGTGATAAACATTGTTACTAACCAAATAATTCATTCAATATTTTTTTATGTTTTACAAAATCTAACACAAAAAAAAAACGTGTGAAAATAAAACGTGTTTTGCCCCATATGTATAACATTGGACTTTTTGAATTTTTTATTTTTTATTTACTTTATATGCATGTATCTAGATGTAGAGGGCTTCGAACAAAAATTTCAGAGAAGTGACATTCCATACTACCACCTTTAGGTGTTTAATTACCCACTATGCCATCAATAGGCTTCTACGTCTTCACTAGTCATCTACGTCACACGTTTCGTGTATTGAATGAATTCTTGTTAGAAGGTAGAGGGGGATGTTTATTTATACATATTTTATGGGTAGACTCTTTACATGCTTTCATAGTAAAGAAATAACGGGGAGCCCTCATTTTGCCCTAAATGTAAAACTTTAACTGTTAATATTCAAAACTTATATACCAAAATTATTACATTCTCCAACAACTGTGTTGGTTTTGTAAATAAATAAATACAGGGTGTTGTAGAATTTTTATTTTTTATTTGACCCTTAGTTTTCAAAAAAATTGAGTACGAAATTGATTTTTTTTTGCAAATTAATATCAAATATCATGTATTTAGTCAAATTAATACTATCCATTACGAAAACAAAATTAAAAAACGTGTTTTTAATAAGAATTTGAGCAATTTGACTTAATCTGCCATACTTATAAAAACTTATGTGAGAAGAAAAAAAAAATTTTGTTCAAGCTCAGATTAAAAGGCATTTTAGTAAAACCCCTGAATACAAGTTCTGATAACTGGCAGAAATGGATTTCAAATACAAGGCGAAATGGGGAATCTTGTAATACATGAAGTGGCCACTTAACCCAGCCATTGACAGGTTATAAGCCCCCCGCCTAGATATCCATATTCCATTCCAAACCTCTCGTCTCTGCCTCTGTTTATTTATTTAATTATAGGTAACTCTATAATGTGACAATATCTATCATTTTACACTTTATCATAATAATTACATACACGGTTTTATTGCACACCAATTACAAAATAACACAGTATTATAATACTCGTATACAATTTACAGGTTTAAAAAAGCTGTAAGTACTTTGCATAAATATGTTCAATCAGAGGTTATAAAAAGATTTCAAGTTCCTCTTGAATTCACCACATCTATCATTAAAATACATCAATATTTAAATGTTTTTCTATGTCATTGTACAGTCTTAACCATGCGAGATAAGGAATTAAAGTGCGCCATGTTATTGTTAAAAAGTTGGGACCAAAAATGTTTTTATGTGATCTCAACCGCCGACTTGGAATATTCTAAGTTATATTTTTCCAAGCAGAATAAAAATATAAAACTTTGCTATGTATTTATATTATAAAGAAACATTAAGTCCGCAATTTTTCTCCGAACTTCCAACTTGTCAACACCGAAGTGTAAAAGACGCTGATCATAAAATTGTAGGGTTTGGCCAAGAAGTCAATTTTCGTTCTAAAGAATTCATTTCATGGAATTGGTAGGATACATGTATGTGTAATATTGTTATATTATTTTGTAGTAAAATATTACGTGAATTTACACATTAAGTCAGTTTTTAAGGTTGCTTTGAAAAATACGAAAATACATGAAATTTGAAATGCTTAGGTATGCTTAGAGTAGACCTGGAAAACAG
>JAGVSP010002994.1:0-30473 GCA_022494985.1 Micrasema minimum | reverse complement strand
ATTTACATTCACTACAAATTCACGATTATTGTATTTAAACTATACACCTGACGAGTGAATATATAAGAATGACCAATGTTAAGGTCTAACAATCAACACCGCTATAATATTATTATCTAAGATTCGACGATCTAAGTTTTAAGCCTTCGACTAGAAATTCAAAGGAATGGAGTCAGAAATAAATTTGAATCAGTATCAATAAATTAATTGCAGTGCGTATTTAAAGTGAATAATCTGGAATGTATTTTTATTCATGACAGAAATATTAAATTCTGATTGAAACTCGACACCTAAAACAATAACGTCACTTATTTCATTTTAATTCTAATTGTATTAACGGTAATATAATGTTTCAGTTGTGCACATAATATAACGTTGCAAAGTTGTTATGCTTTGCGAACTCGATATTTTCGCAAGCGATCAGTGTTGTGGATTAATTTCAATGACACTTAATGTGGTAGTTTGATTTAGTTTATTACAGTTAGGTATCTATAATAAATTCATTCATTTGTACTGTGGAGAGATGCTTGTTATTGATATGTATCAGTTTACCTATCCATCACTTACTATTATTATCGTTTAGTTAGCTATGTAAGAGTTACAAGGGTTTTTCCTCCTATCGTAACATCCTAAATGGATATTGTATCTTTTCATTAACTGATGAGTTAATTTTTTGTTGGAGCTTTTTAATCTTTTTAATGTTACTTTAGGATTAAGGACTCCCATTTTTAATTAAACGAAGTGAAGTCCTACGCCCAATTTAGTCCCTCTCTTGGTCCTAGTTCTGCCTTCTACCCCACGATGAAGGCTATCGATTACATTCTAGAATTCCATTAGTGTACATTGATATTGCGTCATGCGGTGCACCGAGTTATCCGATACTATAACGGGGATGGGAAGAGGAAACGAATGCCGGTAGTATCGGAAGCACTGGAAGTTGGCTTTCCGTTTACAGAACTTGCCAAGTCTTGCGACAGACGCAAAAAAGTCGTCCAATAAAGATAAATCTTATATCATGATCGACACATTCCATTTTCTAGCCTGGTATTTCGTATTTATTATTGTCGTGCCTTTTGTAGTCTCGGGTAGCAGACAGACAGCTGGGAGCACTAACAACTTACAATACAAATAGGGTTTAGTGCTATTAATTTATTAATGTACTCGGCAGTTTCGGTTAATTATGTATGAGAGACATTCTTCCGTTCGTCGGTTGAATAATGTAAGAAGCCGCTTTAAAACTTTACACGCGTATTAGGCACCAGTCCAACTATGTACACATGACTGACTTACTAGAAACTAGAAACTTGAACTTGGGGTGGACTGACTTCGAGTGTATTTTTATATTCTGTATAATTCTGCAGGGGTTGGGGACATAATGTACATATATATTCATATCTAAGCTTGTTCTAACTTAACATTTAATAAAATCTTAAGTAAACTGCGTAAATGTATCTATATTTTATTTGAACAAGTCACACGCCATTTCAGTTATTTCCAAATACTCGTCCATGACATCTTGTGGGGTCTTTAAACCCACGTGTCCATTTGTTCACGTGATTCATTAATGACACTTCCCCTATTCCAACCCAACCCTCCCTATGTACTATACAGACAGTTTATTACAGACGCATGTTCTACTCTGTACCTCACATATTAATTATAGCACCACATCAGTTCTAGTTATTCCGATTGCGTTTCCCGGAATGCGTTTTAATACGCTTTTTACATGGTATAATGTTTCGATCACCCTTTTTGATATCGGACATTAGTTGTGCCCTTTCGTTTTGGCGTATTATACCAAATTGCTTTACTATAACTTCCACATTCATATCAGATCTTTATTCAACAATGTTTTATTCTTTCAATTATTGTAGGATAATATCTGGAACTAAGTTTAATACTGGCACTGTTAGACCGGTGCTAAACGTTCATTAAAAAAATCATGGTTTACTGTTTCCAATCCAATACGCTTGGCCGCGCAGTTATCGCATTATGGATGCTCGGAAATGGTACTTTATAAAGCTATAATGTAAATTGTTCTCTGAAGTGTTTAAACCGTAATTTCCTTTGATCTCTTCAATTTGGTTTCATACAAGACCAACTGATTTTTCGGTCAGTTATCTATTTATCAAATTATTTTTTATATTACACATCTACTATTAATAAAGTCCCAGGAATATTGTACTAAAAAAAATGGAAAATTAAAGATATTTGTGGTATCACTTCGTGATAGACGTTCGAGTTTTATAGACAATATTTTATTTTATTCAATGAAACTCACATTTTCATTCCCTTTTGTATTTTTTTTATTCTATAAAAGTTCTTTTATCCTTTTATGCAAGTGTATGTACGTCTTTTAGAACTTTAGATCAATAAATATTTGGGTCAGTATAACGGATCCCTTTATTTTCAACCCCTAAATGTGATATATTGTTGCAAATGTATTTGAAATATTTTTTGATTACCTGATTATCGATTGGGAATATACAAATTTTATTCAAATTTCAGTTGTTTTTTGGGGCATTCAAATTTGAAACTACATGAACATTTAAATAATAATTGTTTTAATGGGCAATTATTTGTATATCATTAGGATGAAATACGATTACTCGTAAATTTAAATAATTTATCATTATTCTACCTTTGAGCAAGTAAAAGCCTTTCGTGTTGTTGATATCATTTCGTGCAGTGTATTTTACCATTGCCAAATCGTTAGCATTCGATTTTCAAATGTTCGTTCTAGTTCAGCCGATCAACTTTACGATTTATCTTTAGTTTCATTTTTGAGTAACTCTGATGGCACGCAATAATTTTATAGTTTATAGAAATGTGACAACCAGACACGGAAGAGTTACAACAGTCGAACCGACTAAGTCCAGAGTTTGAGGAGTTTCTAGTTCGCGTGTCGGACATTTCCGTTCGCGGCTCCATTTTTGGCATATCTTTTATTTCAATTCACCTGTACACGTTAGGGAAATTTAGGCTCTGTGCCAGTTACTACTTTCTGCGGCTGTGACGTCTATTTTGGCATCTGCCCATGTGTGAAAGCCTTGATTGATGATGACCCAATGACCACTAAGTTTTTATCTTATCTACCGTTCTTTATTATCCTTTCCTTCTCGTTAATACTGACGATAACTTAGTGGTTTTCTACTCAATCGATATGCTTTAAGTTTGCCATAAAATCAGCGTAAAGTGTGCTGCTATATTGCCAGTCGCTACGCCTGTAAGGTTGTTCCTTTAAGTGCAACGTCCTCTTGTTTCCAACCGTCTTTACGGAATAATCGATAAACACTGAACTTTTAGAGTACCTGAAACCCTTTTTCCTGTAGCAGAATTCTCGATTTAACTCATATTTCTTGGTTTTTTATGGAATTTACTGGAATCTTCGGAAGAAATTATACTGTTTACTGAGGACATTATCGACGATTTCATAATAAATGTATAAGATTATTATTGGTTTGTGGGGCATAATTATAATTATAAGGGTGTCCGTCACGCTATGGAGGCTAGACATTTTCCACTTGACGCTCGTCTTATATTCCCACACTTACCGCCGACTACCGATACTGGCTAGAATAACTACATACTTCTATAATAATATAACATTTATGGTTAGTAGGTACAGTAAAACTAACGCGGAATTTTCTTTTTGGGCAGCTGCTCATAATGCTATTCACGTTCTTGGTCAAATAACATCACCCAGACTTCTAGACGTTAACGCAGCGACTAAACTCATCAAACCCTAAATGACCTTTGATTCTTGATTGATTAGCTACCTTTGATCCGACAGAACTTTCTTATACCTTTCTTAGCTCATTATTTATTCTTGATAGATTACAATTTTACTAGATTCTAACAATCCAAATGTATCTTTAAATCGCTACGATTGCACTGTTTTCCTTTGCTCTTCAGCAGCAAAAATTCCGGATGATTTTCATAAAATGTTACCTTTGAGACTTCGTGATTGGTTACGTTTTTATTTTACACTACTTTTACCTTTCTGTCTTACCCGCGTAATAATGTTCACACTCGTTTATCAAACTGCGTTTTACTAGATTCTGTTGATTGTTGATTGTGGTTTTGTGAACACAAAAGTGTTGCATTTCTCCTTTCGACGAAGGGTTTTTCAATGAGTCACGCATTCTTCGATAATTCAATCACAATACACCAGACCGTGTTGAACTCCTGTTGGCCTGTTTTTATCTGGGCTAAGAGCCTTATTCGGTCATGTCGGCCACTGATCGAGCGTTCATTATGCGATCACAATCAGATTGCATAACGGTAGCCTATTCCGGGAATATTCTGGACGGCCACTTACCACCGCACGTGATCAAATTAAGATGTATTATTATTCACTGTCGATTGCCTTTTACTTGTTGAAATGTTTAATGTCGGTATGGTAGACCGCGCCCTTGCAGTTAGCAGTTGCTTTATTAGTTGGCAGTTTGAAGTTCGCTGTTAGTGGCTGCACGTATCCAGTACAGTTAACTCCGTATTAACGGGGGTATAATATCATTATAATGGTCACTGAACGATGCATTGTTATTATATTGTTATGGTTAACAAAATCGTGTCAAAGACGTGGTATTTTTTTCATGGATTCTATAAAATAAGCAGCATTTTTCTTGATCATTTTATCGACTTTTAAAGTTCTTTACGCCATAATTTTTATGTTAGTTATATATTTTTCTTAATTTATGGTGCGACATTTTCCTCGCAGTTTGACACTTTAGCTGCCGTAAAGTTGAATAGTGATTCTTTTGCATTGAAATAAGCCATAACATGACAAATTTAATGAAATTTATGAACTTTCGTGCCGAATCTTGGTTTTGATAGCAAAAAATACTCAACTGGGGTTTCTGCCATTTACGAATTCATATTGCCATTGAATACGTTTCCTACTTATTTTTTGTAAATTTGAACGTAGTTAATATGAAAATAGTTTTCAATGCTGCTTTCTCTTTACTTATTCAATATTTCTATTTCTAGTTGACATGTACTTTCGTAGTAACATTATTTTAATCAACCTTTAACTTTATGAAATTTGACTCTAGTATGTATTATCTCTGATGACTTCGTACAAAGTACAATTCATGAATCGAACGATTTTTTAAAGAAGAAGGTGTTTGAGATTTCGATAGTTTTCACGTCAGGCGCATTTCAGTCGCAAGGCTCCTGAAATTTGGGGTTAATCGGTATCAAGATGGTTGTGTGAATCCCCGTTATTATAGAGCCGTGTTGCAGACGAAGCATGGCCATTCGTGTCGTCAATTAAAACAACTTCTAGAGCGTAGTGACTTAACAGATGCTTAGTGCTCGTATCTCATTCTCATACAACTTCCTAGTCGGTTTTATTGTTGGCTTTCTTCAGCCAACCCAACTAACGTCTAGTGGTAAAGTGGATAAATATATACAAGCGTTACACTCTGTTCGTGATGTGGGAGCGATGGACCATCAAGCGAAACGTTTTTGTATAAATATGCTATTTTTACCTACTGCTATTACAAAATATCTTCGCCTTCTAGAAAATGCAACGCATTTTTAGCATGCTTTTCTTTCATCTCACGTACAGCTTATTGTATTTTTGAAATACCACTTAAATCCAACTTGCCCTATATTAAAAAAAAACCAAATCATTATAAATAAATATTGCCGTAATTTAATCTATTTACCGCGAAATTACCGCAGAGTTAATCCAAAAGGAGTAAACCGTAAACCACATGAATATTCAGACAAAATTCCTATTCACATAATATATAATAGTATCTTGATATTGTGTTAAAAAAGTTCGCCTTTGTATGGTAAAATGTACGTCATATATATATATATATTTATTTATTTTTATATTTCTTATATAACTGTAAATAATTTTGATACATCAGTTTCTCACTTTTTATACAGTTAACGAAATTCTCACCCCTTTGCCTGTTTGCCTGATACCAACAAACAATTTACGAAATCTATCTTATCATTTGTTTTTTTTTATAAATCTCACTCTAATGATAGCGATTCGTAATTATGATTTTTTTTTGCCGAAAATTCGTCGGCAGTTTACGTCAGAATTACGAGACGTACACCTGACTTGGAAGACGCTCGAAATTTGGAAGGCCTTAGCTTCGAAGCAGCTTGTGTGTGGAATCCATTTATAAATGCTCCACATGTAAATCGGATCATATTTCATAATTATTTTTTAACGTTTTTCCTTAATATATCATAAGAAGTTACTAGAAACTCTTATGTACGTAGTTGAAAATTTGTTGATAGGTGCATTAATGTTGAAATTAGAGCAGAATGCAAGGCTGAGATAAGCATTATCGACAAAATTAAGAAAGGTCTTTTACGTTGGTTCGGTCATGTAGAGCGAATGGATGATGAAAGAACGGCTAAAAAAATATATTATGCGACTGTGCCTGGATGTAGAAGTCGAGGAAGGCCGAGAAAGACATGGCATGATCAAGTAAAACAAGTGCTTGAAAGTGGGCATGTAAGAAGTCGGAATAATCGACGTGCGTGCATGAGAAGACGTATGAATGTGGAGGAAGCGAGAGAAGTATGCCAGGACAGAGTGGTGTGGCGTTCTATCCTCTCTGCCCACTCCTTCGGGGAAATGGCGTGATGGTTAGTTAGTTAAAATTTGTTAGAGAAAAACCCGTAAATTCCTAACCACGAATTAATTTGTTCCAGGGTACCCAACGCGCCGCGCGGCTGTATCGGCGAGATATTCGGCGACGGCTCGCACAACGGCCAGACCGCCCCCACCTCCTCCGGGCCGGATACGGTGAGCAGGCCGCGCGACACGCACTCGCGCCTGTTCGGCGGGCCGCAGCCGCGCGCGGCGCCCGCCGCTGCCGCCAACGGCAACGGCAACGGCCACCACGACCAGGCGCCCGCCAACGGCCATCATGGACACGGCCACGGACACGGACCACAGACCAACGGACACGCGGCCGCGAGCCACTCCAAAGGTAATGGGAATTTTCTAAATCGCTGACTTTTTTCATCAGGTCATAAGTTGGTGCATCACATCCTTGAGTTGTTGTGTCACACCACTTAATCTGCACATCAGTGCATCAGTTTGTGCGTCAATTCACAAGTTGGTGTATCACACCAATAAGTTGGTGCATCACATCCTTAAGTTGTTGTGTCACACCACTAAATCTGTACATCAGTTCACTAGATTGGTGCATTACATCTTTGAGTTAGTGTGTCTTATAACCATATTGGTGAATCACACCACTTAGTTTGGTGCGTCGCACCAATGTGTCGACGCATCATATCCCTAAATATCATAACCTTGAGTTGGTGTCTTGCTACAAAATCAGTGCATTCATCAATTCGCATGTTGGTTGTGTCATTTGGTGATATTCCAGTTTGTGCGTTGATTCAACTCTGATAAGTTGGTCGCACCAATAAGTTGGTGCATCAATTCCTAACTCTGGTACATTGGTTCTTGAGTTGGTGTGTCACACCACTAAATAGGTGCAATTGACTATTTGGTGCATCACTTACTATGTTTTTGCAATTACTAGATCCTAGTCCCTGTGTGTCACATCACTAAGTGGGTGCATCACTAATTTAGCTTATTTTGACCATTTTTCATGCTGCCCTTTTTAAATGTAACAAATTAACATGCTAACTCACTTTAATCCAGAGCAAATTAAACCTGCAATACTAATCTTTTGGAAGTTCAAATCAATCCAGTAGATGTTTATGGAGTTCCCCAAGGCTTGTTTCTCGAACCTCTTCTGTTTTTAACATTTGTGTAGTATTTTAAATATAAACTTTTAAATCTCAAATATTTTGTTTATTGTCATGTTAAATTATGAATATTTATATAAATTCATTCCGGTTTTCTTTTTTGTATTTCAGCAAGATGTTTATGATATAACTATATAAAATATACTTAATATTTGAATGATTTCAAACATGTAGATCAGAAACTTATACATAATTGGCTAGAAATGTATTTTTTGTTGTTAATATTATCATTAAATTTACATAAATAATGAGGAAAATCTAAATAATATGGCTTTTTAGATTCATCTTAAACAACTATTACCTACTTATGCAGATTGATAAAGTAATTTAAAACCCCTGCTTCTTATTGTACAAGATTCAACCTCTCAAATTAATACCCATATTCTGTAATAGTACCTTTATTTTGAATTTAACTGTTTGCAAATGTTTTGTTTGGCAAGAGAAGCATCGTTTCCCTTATACCTGTATACAGAGAAAACCTTAAGGTACAGAATAGCATTCTCTTCTCTTTGCATTAATGTTTGCCACTGCATAGAGAAGTAGAGTGGACATTCTTATATATGAGGTCTTTCTCTTCATATGGAATTAGACTAAAAGCCTTGTAAAAACTAAGGAATCAGATAGAATTTCACTTTTGTATCAGAACATTTCATTGGCATATTGCAGTGAAATGGGATACGGAGGAATCCAGTAACCGGTGACCGGGATCGGAGAACCAAAGAATGAGTTAGTCATCTGGAATTTCTGTTCGCAGGAATCCAGTAACCTTGGCATATTCCAGTGAAAATCAGAGAGAGGTATCATCACTAGTTCGCCTCCCACGGGATCGAGAGGTGCCCTACATCCTTCCTCCATTGCTGTGAGGTGCCCTACATCCTCTCACATCCCTGCTTCAACATTTGCATCACGTGTATCACAACATAACCTCATTTATCATTTTGGAATATGATCTTCTCTCTCTAAATCACCGTTGTAACTAACAAATTAATGGTTGTTTAGTTTTAATTATTGGTGCTTCCAGAGGGTGTTACTTGAGTTAGGTTAGTCAATGTGCACTCTTGTCAATCAATAACAAACATTTTGCAATTGTATCCGTGGCAAAGATCAACGAATGATCTATCTCTGAGGTTATGTTGTATTATATTTAGGTTGTTATGGGTCTTGGTGGCTGTGAATCATCAATATTATAATAGAACCATCTGTTGGCCATCATCATCATGTTTATTTGTTGTGTCCATAATATAAGAATGTCTTTTGAGATTTTATTTTTGCATTTCACAAACTAGTAAGTAATTATATAAATGTATATCTCTAGGTAGCTGTAGAAAATTAGCAGCATCAGACATAGTTCTTGTCCAGTCCCTCTTTGATTTCACAATCTGTTGATTCCATTGGTCTCAATATTGTTGATCGAAGATGTATTATAGTTATGTATTTTCACTTTCTGACTTAAATAAAAATCTCTTTTTCCCAGCTAACAATTTAATATGATAAGGGTGTAAGGAATTGAGTGGTGCGGGTGTCTCTAGGATTACATTTATGTGGTGACCCGTAATAATCCTTTGAAAGCTACATAAAATGTTGAAATGTATATTGTCAATGTTTTGGGAATTTCCGATTTTATTAAATCACAATTATTTTTTTTTTTTTTCTTACTCAAACATTCAGGATAAAAATTATGTAGAACATAGACAACTTTTCTCTCTTTTTTGGTATTTAATTGTAAGATTGCAATGTTTTATTATTTTATCTAAATATTAATTTTTCCTTAACAATTAGGAATTTCTTGTATTTTATTTCCTCACTGAAGGAATTATTTTTGTAGCTGCACAAAAAATAGTTTTAGCGAAGAGGGAATGTCCCTTATAATGTAGGTACAAGTATATCTTTAAATCTATTTAATTTTTACCATATTTTTTTTTCTCACTTCAAATATGTACATTTTACTGTGGAATGTTTTTTATTTTTATGTATATCATTTACGTTAATGTTGCTTTGATGTTTACATCAAACTAAATGTTTACAATTCATAGATTTGTTTGTATCTTGTGCTTGAATAAAAATTAAAATAAAAGTCAATTGAAATACGCCTTTTGTACAAATATATTATAAATTGTCAGTGTTAAACTAAAGTGAACAACAAAAAAAAACGGATAAATAAAGTGCTTCTTTATAACTGCATGTTATTTTTTAAAGAAAAGATTCTGTGGAAGGAAACGCAGAACTTTATACTTTATTTTTAGTGGGGATAGTTCTTAGTTGGCATTTAGTTTGTCTCTGACCAAATACTCTGTTAATTTGACATGATGTAATTTTGTTAGTGGTTATTTTCATAATTGTATTTGTGATGTTGCAGAGGGTAATCCGATCACAGGAGACGGCTACAAGTCCATGAACGGAGAGATCAACACATACGTAGCGCCGCTGAACGGAAACGCAACTCCCATCAACCACAACCGCGTGCCCCCGGTGGTTACTCCTCCGGCTGTGGTAGACCTTCCTCTTACCTCCACATCGCTGTTCGCTAATACCGGAACCATGAGCCAAACAACATAATATCGCTTCCAGATAATCAGTACATCGTCGGACTCAACAATTTGTTGAATCCAGTAAAAATCGATTGAATGCAAACATTGTCTAGGTACATATCAATGCGAGGCCGATTTCTTTATTTACTGCTCGTAAATAAATTCAATAAATTGTTTCAGTAGAAATGTTTTCTCGCTAAAAAAATCTTTCCACACATCCAATATCGGTGATTTTATTTGGCGTACTATGTCAGTTTTCATTTAAAATATTTTCGATGCATTTAACAGCTAAAATATTGATGGATATACTTATATACATAGTTTTATAGTGATATATACCACTTTATTTGAATTTTATATATTATTGTACTGAAAGTGCATTGTCGACCGCAATCGTGATTCTTGTTCATTGTTGTGCGTAAACTGCACTGTTTTTGAAAGAATATATATTATTTTATTTAGTGCTTTATTTTTTCATAGTTTTCTTTGTTTTACTCAGTATTAAATTATTCCCATTTAAATATTTTTAAATTTCCTTTTCTTAATTAAAAAAAAAACTATAGGACTTAATGTATTAGGTTTTAGGTTTTGAAGGCTAACAATTTTCTTATAAATTTTAGCAATACTAATAACTAAATATACACTTTTTATTATTCGAGTGAATTTCATCAATTTTTTTTTATTTAATTTGTATTTATCTTTGAATTATATTATAGTGGTGTTTAATTTAAGATCTGCTCTGAGAATAGTGCGCATTATTGAATCCGAGAAGTAGATGGTGATTTGATATTTGTGCGAGACAAGCTTCAGGGTTTGGTGCTATAGGAGTGATGTACACAGCGAAGCAATATTTCCATCCTGTTAAACATTCTCAGAGGTTATTTAAGTAACGATCAGAATTACTGACGCCAATCAGCTATGTCCAAAATTGTTAGTATAGTGTGCCTTTCTAGCATCCCACGAGAGAGTATAGACGTTTTAATCTAAAATATATCAAAGATTCTATTTCATTTAAGCCTCATATCGTTTGGAAATTTTACTTTAAAGTAAAGCGTTTTTATACTTTTTATACTTGCCTTGTACGTTTTGTGATGTAATGTAACTGTCACGTATGTAGCACTGTATGTTTAGTTTATTAGTTCTCTGGATACATTCTCTACGTTACGTAATGTAACGTTACGTTTAGAAACGGACTTTTACTACGTATTGTCTTAAATGATCAGTATGAAAATTATGGAATATACTAACTTTTTCTACACAACAATTATTTTCTCCTTATTTGTGTAATTACTTACAATCATAAGATACTAATTATGTATATTCATATAAGGTTTTTAGATAATATATTCATTAAATTAGTAAATAAAGATTTTTCCTAAAATTCTGTCTTTTCATTGTTTAACCTTATATTTTTGGGTCTCCTATCTATATATAAAAAAAATGTTGAAGTCAGCTTTTTCTGAATGCTTCAAGGGGTCACAATCAAGCCCAGAGTATTGTATCAAGAGTTTACAGTTCTATGCAACTGGTACCTACAAACTTTCTTCTTACCTTTTCCTTATCAGCACCTGATGGTATAGGTCGCGCCAAGTAAAAAGACACTGGAGGTAAGTGGAGGGGGTTGATCTGCGCAAGTGACCCGCCCACCCTGCGTCGCAAATAAGGCCGATATTCGCTTAATTGGCTAGTGCGCAACTTGACCGCCAGCGTCTTTTTACATGGCGCGACCTATACATAGGGCTCTTTTGCTATCCTATTGCTGAAAGGCCGCTAACTACAAAAACGAACATTTATTGTCTATGAGCAAAAAAGGTGAAAAATTTTGCTACTAGAGACTTTTATTTGTTGGATTTAACCTCTTCACGCATGAATTATGAATTATATTACACAAACTACTAAAATTTATTTACTTTGCAAATATTAACATTATTTTTGTAGTTCAAAAATATTTTTCTTTCATTTTTACATTGTCTTTTCCTTTAAGTAATAATAAAAATAAAAACTCAATTTTAAGAATATGTTTTTTGTAATTTTGATTAAAAAATCATAAAATATAGAATAGCGAAAACATTTAACACTGAACATGATGATAGTGACATCTACCAAAAAATATTTAAATTAAAGACCATTCTAATTATTTTGGAACTAAAAAAGGGTTTTTTTAAAAACTATAAACGCAAAATGGTCAGTCTTGTGATTCAGTGCTGGTCTAAGGTATCCATGAGATATTTATGTGTATCCATCTATGAGATATTTATGTGAAACACCAGATTTCAAATTTTCTTATTGTACTCTTCGTTAAAACGAACCAGGGACCTGATGCATGGTAGCACAACGTGCAAACCACTTCACCTCTAGGCAGGCGAATATAGCGGAGGCAAGTAATGATAAGAAGAGAAACGGTAACATTATTCATAAATTTAAAGTCAGCCACTATCTTCAGTCATGTGGCACAGATTCAAGAAATTTATTAATATTGAAAAGGGGTCGCTCAGGATTAGGAGTGGAGGCGGCAGGGGGAGGCCTATGTCCAATAGTGGACTTTCAGGGGCTGAAATGTTGATGAAATTTCTCTAAAAAAAATTGCCATTAAAAATATATGAATAATACTGACTTTTAGTACCACTAATGCCATCTATTGGTAATCCAATGAAACAAAAGTCTTATTTTTCAACCTTAGCCAAAAATTTACTCAATTTCATCTAAAAACAATTTGAGTGCCTCCCTAAAATTTACCTTAGTGTAAGTTTATAGGCATAGAATTTCAAATAAATAAATTTATATCAATAGAAAAAAAAATATTTATAATTTGAACTTTTACCCCAAAATCAGATGCACTAACATTTTTGTAAGTGCGATCATGAATTTGTAAAAATAGTATATTTTATTATCAAAATAACCGTACTTATAATAATATTGATAATAATACACTCAATATAAATATATTTTTCATGCATTTAAAAAATAACAAAATGATCAAATGTTTTCAATAAATATGACAGAGTAAGTATTATAAATTTATATTATCCCCTTGAAGTGTAAGTCAACAAAATAATCATGTGACAATAATCATTTCTGATTTACAATTGAGTCACGAGTAGGTATTTCCAGTAAATAATCAAATGCTTGGAGAAACCCAGCATAAATAGAGGAATTGCATATCAAATGTTATGTAAAGGAAATGTCTAAAGGAAAATAAATAGTCAGTTTAGAAATGTTATATTTTATCTTTACAAGGAATATGGTATTTTATGATTAACTTTTGGAATGTTGCTTATAACATTATTCCTAGAATAATAGGTATTCTAGGATTAATATGTATTCCTAGAATACCTATTATTTTCAGTTTGCAGCTATTAATTTCCCTTATCTGCACCCAACGATGCATAGGGCACTGCATCAGTACACCAAGTGCAGTGTATATTGATCAATGATAATTCATGTAATAAATTACATAAAGGTACGATAATCAGTTTGCAACTGTACAATCAAAAGTGGATTACAAGTAAATAGGAATATTATTGTTGAAAATAATGAGTTTTGAAAAGGGGTGTAAAGGATGAATGTTGCCACAGCACTAAAATATAGGTTTGTTATATTCCATTCAGAAGTCACATAATTTTACTTGCTATCTAATTGTATATTATGAAGTTTTTAAATAAATAAATTCGGATCCATAGAAGATCTCAATGCCCCTTAATCTTTTTTGTTTTTCGGCGCCCACGAGGGGGCATTATCGCCTATTTTGAGACTAGCTTACTGGTCTGGCTAGTAAAGGCAAAAAAAAAACTAAGATACTATCCATTTGTCACAGCGCTTTTATATAATTCAATACACAAAAAATAATTTATTGATAAAATGAAAATTACAAGTAGAGTAATAAATAGTATGGTTCTTTATTGGTATATTTTTCATTCTTTATCTTAAAGACTGATATTTTTGGTTGCCACTTGTAAATAGTTGTCTGGCATGAATTAGTTTAACCTTTAAATGATCAGTGAACATCTTCACAAAGAGCTGTGTTTTTGGGAGATTCAATTTCTATAGTAACGGGACCATCATTTTGTATATGAACTTGCATGTAGGCTCCAAATACACCATCTGAAATGAAATTTTAATAATCTTAATCCAACAAAGAAATAGTGAACACTTCTGTTTTTTATATTATGATTTAAGATTATCTTTTTTTACAAGTTTTGTGTTGATTTCCCATATTCCTTCTCAATCTCTCTATTTGCAATTCGTCACAGCAAGCGCCATCCACATTCATCCTGCCTGCATTTAATCAAATACTTTTCCTGATTATCCTGATATACCTTATTCCTATTTATTGCATCATATTGTGCATGAAGAACGTGGCTGCTGGCACTACAACAATCGCCCATTCGCCAGAAAGTCGCATGCCCCCTGGACCTAGGCACGTTATGGTATAGTTGATTTATTTTACTGAAAGTTACCTTTGATCTTCTCCTGTTTATAGAGCCGTCCTAACTCTGCCAAGAAATCATTATACAAGGATTGAGATTGGTCTCCCCCCATGGCCCTGTGGAAGTCAGGTTTCCTGCCCTTGAGGGAGCTATATAGAGTGAACTGACTAACACACAACACCTCCAGCTGCTTATCTGTGATGCTGTGGCACCATCGCTTGCCAGTCTCGTCTTCAAATATCCTAAGGTTTACAATTTTTTTAGCTCTAGAAAAGAAACAATTATTTCTTAGATAAAATTTATGTATCAAGCACAACAAATTCATTGATATTAATAACGTAATCCCTATTTCATATCTTGTAGTAAATCAGGATTGTGGCAGGGGAAAATAAAAGAAAAATTGAAAACCCACGGTCAACTGATTTAAAAATGCTTAGATGAATTTTGTTTATTATATTGGTGGTCCATGCCCAGGAGTGGGCCATCTATATACAGCAGTGAGGCTTGAACTGTCTCGTAATCCATTTTCACTGGACGTTTTGTGCCAATGCAGTGACCTGTTAGGTGCAGATAAGGGGAAAAAGTTTCTATAATACGAAAATTTATAATGATAATTGTTCAATATTCTTGTGTGGGCAAAAGTGACTGAACCATAAAGGAAGAGTTCAGCAAAGTTTTAAAAAAAATTTAAGAACTGCTTCTAAACTCATGAGTTAAAACTGATTTACCTTTATGATGATAAAAAAAATTATACTTACAAATATTCATAATCTTGTTTGGTGTCTTCTCGACAGATACCGACTAGAATACACAAGCCTTGTCCTATGCTGCTAATTAATTCATCTCCAACTAAAATAAAAATTTAAAAAATTTGGTGAAGTGGAAATTAAAAACTTACAGCTCTATAGTACTGTAAAGCATTTCTCTGTATATTTATTTTTTGTTTCTACACCTGTAAATGGACAGTTATGTTATGTCTGAAACAAGTTGTATTTAAAATAAAAACTCAGTGGTCTTAAACAGTGTTTTATTTATATACAATTTAATATGTTATTCCTTAAATTTAATGCCGACTCAATAAATACTATGGTAAAACAACAAATTTACATTACTCAGAAGTTAGAAATGAAATAAGTTGCTATGTCATAATTTAAAAAAAATTTAATGTTGTTTTAACAGAAAGCTATGGCATATTTTTAATGTTAAGTAAATTTTTTACTTCACTTTTGGTTTGATGATAAAAAAGTATTTGTGACTGATGAATTGTATGTGTGTTCTTGTTGAAGTATCGATTTGAGGAATCAATATACAAAACGGTAGTTTTTGGCAATCAAACCAAGAAAACATAAGTCTATCAAATATACCACAATTCCCTCCATATTATGATTTTTATAGTTCAACCTCCTTGCACGGCTCCTGCTGCTTATCGTTAGCAACAATTAGTTGATTAAAGATTTAAATTATCAGCAGTAAAGTAACATGAATATATGAATTAATATCAAATGGGTTTTCCCAATGTTGTCATACTATGGTTGATCAGTAGGAAGGAAATTGATTAATTAATAAATTATTTAACCCATTTTACAAACATATTGGTCAAATACAAAACTGACACTTCCTTACCATCTTTTAACACTCCGTTGATTACTAGTTTAAAATCACATAGGTGGATCGGTGAGATCCAATTTACAAAATCAATTTATTTATAAAAAATACCAACAATTTTGTCATTGTAAGTATGGATGGAATAAAATAAAGAATCACTTCTTTATTTATTTATGAATGTTAAAAAAAGGGAGATAATATTTGTTAAGTATAATAAAATGAATCCATATACCCATAGGAAGCGGATATGGTATGATATAGACAGATAATATAATAAAATGAATGTAGTATGAATAAAAAGCTCAATTTTCGGAGCTTAAGACCTAAAACAAATATCACTTGCTGGATCTCTCAGATCCGATGCAGCCAACGTTCAACTGTACTGAATGTTCAACCGTACCTTTTTTCAGAAAACTATTTGATTTTTATTTTGAAGAGTAGGTAGTAACGATTCTTGACAATATAGATTTTATGACAAAAGCAGGTTTACATTTCTAAATTTACATCATGGATTTTGCCGCTGACAATTTTCCTATGCCAATAATAATTATTCAACGGTTGGTGTCGGAACGTCAGAACTACAGGATGCTGCTTAACTTTAAAAGACACGGAAGCTGGTGATATAAAAATTACAGAAATTGCATTAATATATTTTACTGTAAACAATCCCGGTTTTATTTTTAAAAAATGTTCAAAAGTTAATAAAGTGTTAAGTATTTTAAACCATATTAATTTATTATGAATTTCATACAAACGTATCGATGTAGTATTGCAATATCATAACCTAAAATATTATTTATAATACCTGTAACGCTAGCTTTGGTGACACGTTGAATTAATGCTTTCATATTGTAAACGTATTCAATAAGGAAAAATGAAACGTAATTAAATTAATATTATTATTTAAATTCATTCGACATAAAACAGATAAATTTTAGTCCAATCTGTCAAAAATGAAGTGTTTGATCCGCCAGTGTTGCCATTTGCCAAACCAGAAAATCTGAAATCATGAAATCTGCATAATAAAATCTGTATGAGATCAATACAGATGAAAAAAATTGTTAAAAATCTGTAATGTTAAAACCAAGAGAAAGAGAAGGAGAAAGAGAAGGTGATTTAAAGGAAAACTTATGTGCAATTAAAAAAAACGATATAAAACTTAAATAAATTCAGATTTTTTGATTTTGTCATCTGTAACGGTAGCCTAAAATCTGTATCGATACAGACAAATCTGTATAATGAGAGCACTGAGAGCCATAATGTTCCATGCGCATGCGCCGCATGCTGTTATTGTTTATTGCTAGCTCTACACTCTCGCAAAGTAAGCAGCAAAGTTGACCGAAGTACGGGAAGCTTTATGAAATAAGTGTCCTTCTATAAATATATCGCTCAACTTTAGTCAACATAGGGTCAAATTAAGTATACTTTACGAGAGCTTGAAGCTAGTTAAAGAATAATTAAAAATGTTGCTAGTAGAAAAAAGTAATAAACTTAAAAGTTTAATTAAAGAAGTGCTTTCCCAAAATGTAATGGCGGTAAAGTTTCCTGGTACAAATTTATTTATCTATAATATTTATATTCAATATTACAATAAACCGCTATACACTTGACAAGTTTAAATAATAATTATTATTTTAACAAAATATACATACATAATAATATGAAATATTATTTAAACCTATGCTAAATCTCGTTCCAATAAAAATAATGTGGAATGTAAGAAAACACATTGAATTCTCATAAGAATCATAACAGAAAAAAATATGAAAGCAATATTAAATCATATAAAAAATTAAAAATTGTAAAACGAACTCCCTCTCTAAACACAAGTATCCACTTTATTAGAGAGGTAGAAACGTTATGTCTAAATTTTTGAATATTACCAACAATATGTTTAGATATATTATTTTTGTAACAGATTTTAAATTCAATAAAAAAAAAAAAAAAAAAAAAAAAATATTTTCAACGAAATTTCCGACCCCCGATGCTAATTTTATAGATAAAATAATAACAGTAACAATAATAATAACCTAATGTTCATAACAATAAGTATGTAAAAAAATGATGTATTGCTTTGTAACTGGTAGTTTTGGTAATTTTTTGTAGTTTTAAGGTACTTTTAAACAAATTTTAGTCATTAAAAAAGTTATATTCTTTGTCAATATGACATCTAGTAGGAAAAAGTATTGTGTGGTTTTAAAGATATAAAACGTCAATTGCGGCGGCTCTGATTAATTAAATAAAACAAAAAAAAAAATTGGTACCTATTATTGTGGTTAAGTGATTTCCATTTTTTAGTTCTCAAAAGACGTTCACAAAATATGTGGTCATAAGAATAGGTAAGTATAATATTTTACATTTATATTGTATATGTATTAGAAGTATCTCTACGTCAGCGTTTGCACATTACGCATTTATATTTATATAATATGTATTTTATAGTCAGTTCAAAGTTGTTGTCAAAACAAGTTCTCTAAGTAAATTGGTCGCCTCCAATATGAAACAATATCATTGAATATTGAAACAGTCTAGCTTGTCGCATCGTCTGCGGTGGATGCTCAGGTTCATTATTGTTTGTATGGGCTAGATAATTGCCAATTTAATAGCATTTGACCATAGCAAAACAACACCTAAATATTTAGATTTAAAAAAACGCACAACAAATGACAACCTTGCCGCGGGTTATTGTGAATCGGCGCGTCATGTTTTAAAATCTTTTTTTGCAAGTTTACAAAAATAAGATTTTACAAAAAGTAATATTGTGCTAGTAAATTAATATTATTTTACAAATAATATAAGTTTTGAAGTGCTTTAAAATGAATTCGTTTTTGCTGTGTTTTGTTGGTGAGTATACTAAACTTGTGACAAATTTTAATGTAATATGATAAATTTGAATAATTTAAATGAATGCTGACCTTGACAAAGCAGAGTTATATATTTATTTAACTTTTATAAAGATAGGTAGGTACCTAATGCAACAAAATTTAAATTTTCTTTACCTGTTATAAACACATTACCTAATGTTATTTACTAAACATTGCAAATCAAATAATATTTATTAAGTATAAGTTCACAGGTTCAAGATCGTAGGCATTGTAAAGTATTTTAAGTTCATGTTCAAAAGTCTAATAATAATTCAAAAGAATAAAATAGTCAAATAAATAGATAAGTAGGTACATACCTACATTTATTTAGTTAATAGTTATAAACCGGGTTGTGGTCTAGTGGTAGTCACGGTCTAGGTTCGAATACCGCTCCTCCACAACTTGTTTTCTATTTTCTACTTTCTTGCCCAGTTGTTTCCGACTGTTGAAAGTAGTCTCGAAATTGAAATATTTGGGACTATCATAAAACCTAAACGTTTCTTTTTTACTTAAAAACATTTGATTACATATTCGGCTGGTCTTTAAATTAACGAATTATAATGATAACTATTATTTGTAATATTTTACTGATAACGGAATAACTAATTATTATCTAACGACCCGAATGAGAAACCGTCAGACGACAAGAACTGGTTTAAGATAATAATATTGTATTTATAATTAACTGATTTTATAGAATCAACGCAGGATCAGGTACAAGAATTACTTAAAAGTGGTCATGTGAAAAGTCAAAACAATCGACGTGAGTGCATGAGAAGATGTATGAATGTGGAGGAAGCAAGGGAGGTGTGCCAGGACAGAATGGTGTGGCGTTCTATCCTCTCTGCCTACCCGTTCGGGGAAAAGGTTAGTTAGTTTGTTAGTTACCTACCTAATTGTATTCTATGTTGACTGTTGAATTTATTTTTTAAGAGCATACTCCACCACGTGACTCGCGGCCGCTTTCCCATACAAACGTATTTCTCGATTTTCTCCCTGGAATTTAACATTTGAGCAATGATTTTTTCACGCATTTTAGATATCGACCAGATGCGTGTTTGTATTTTTTTAAAATCATTTATATATCTCCTTTTATAAATGAAATATTCTTTCGTTTGTTAAATTCAATAGTCGAGCTGAGCTGAAGAAATTGGAAGGAAAATCCTTCCAGTTTATTTTTAATTAAACCGGATATTCCGGTTGGAGACTTGAACTTTGTGATCATCTTGCAAACACTCGAATCTGAAGTTCACATAATCCCAATTTTTATATAAACAGAAAAAATCCCGTCATCAGAGCTTCATAGCAAGTGCATAATATTCTTTTTGTAGATAATAAAAATTCGACGGTGGAGTGGAAAAATTTACTAAGCGATATAATGTGTGAAAATGATACCAAGCGACATCGTTATATCATGTCTATTGGTTACATTTTCCTTTGCACGTGTTATGTCGCTTATTAACTTTTTTCTTTCCACTGTCGATATGTTGTCCAAAAGAAGCAACAGGTGATTTTAGTATTCATTATTACAATTATTACACGTTAATTAAATGAAAACACTTCTCTGCTGATAATCTTATCTAACATATAGCGGCCTCCGTAGCGTAATGGCTAAGACGCTCACACTCACGATACGGAGGTTCCGGGCTTGATTCCCGGTGAGAACACAAAAATAAAAAGTGATATTTCTCAAGCATGGGTGTTTGTGACGTTGTTGTTCCCATCTGTAATTGGGCCTCCTGGCGACTTTTTCTTTTCTTATATTAAAAATTCATGCTATAACACAGTTTTTCATACAAATTAAGGGTGGCTATAGTAAATTGTCACGCGGCTGTATGTTTTACGAATGCCATCTTTGTAATCCCATTAAACTATGAAACGAACCCAACTTCCGTCACTTATTTTGACCACTTATTCAATATGTTAAAATACACGATGTGTTAATATTTAAATGCAAATTTATAAATATTAAACTCGTAATGAATAATTACATTTGTATAAATAATAGCAATGTTTAAATGATTGTGATACGGGATATGTAAGATAGCATTTCCTTCACCACATCCTGATATAAATTTTATTTGTAGTATTAAATCTGACTAAAGTTGAAAACTGCAATACTGAGTGGTAAAATAATTATTTCATGAATAATTTCAATTACGAAGATCAGTTACAACGTTCATGTATAGATAATCAAGTTGGTATTAATATATTTTGCTGTTCCTCCATCAAAAAGAAACTCGTTCTTGTGCAAATTAATATGTATTTGTTAAAATTTATTTCTGCATGTGTGCTTTTAGAAATAAAAAATATTACTACTACTTTCCCTTATGGTGCATAGGGCACTGCATTGGTACACCAAGTGCAATGTATCTTGATCATTTTATTGCATGAAGGTAGGATTATCAGTCTTACGCTTCAGACCTAGTCAAAGGTATAACACATGAAATATTAGTACGAAAATGTAAATAAATATTTCATGTTGACCCCCTACGGGAATCGAACTCGCAACCTCAAGTCAAATGCGCTACCACTATATTAATATTTTTCTCAAGCCTGGGTGTTTGTGACGCAATTCTCCTCAGTAATTGGGTATCCTGGGCTGTTAAGGTGGTTAAATAAAATAAAATATAATACAAAATATCAACAAGAAGCGTGTATGCATTCTTTTTTTTTTCTTCGAATGTACTTATTCGTACATTTTTAGTTTTTCACAAAGATCTTTAATATTATCATATTGTTCCCAAATGTTTTTCAGCGAGGATTTATCTTTTCAAACCTGACCACCAACCCCGAAGAATTCGCTTTCCAAATTTAATGCTAAGACATCTGCTATTTTAACCGCATTATATTTAACTACATGTAACTAACTAACTAACCATTACGCCATTTCTCGCCGAAGGGGTAGGCAGAGAGAATAGAACGCCACATCACTCTGTCCTGGCACACTTCTCTTGCTTCCTCCACATTCATACATCTTCTCATGCACGCACGTCGATTATTCCGACTTCTTACATGCCCACTTTCAAGCACTTGTTTTACTTGATCATGCCATGTCTTTCTCGGCCTTCCTCGATTTCTACATCCAGGCACAGTCGCATCATATATTTTTTTAGCCGTTCTTTCATCATCCATTTGCTCTACATGTCCGAACCATCGTAAAAGACTATTTCTTAATTTTGTCGATAATGTCATTCACCTTTTTCTCATTTAGTTTTTGAATCTCCTACAAACCAAAAAAGAATAACAAGATATTGATCTTCAATACTTATCTTGTCGCTACAGAACGTGATGTTTGTTTGAGATTCGTTTTGCCATATTATTTGCAAGCGTATAATATCAACCTACAATCTGCTGCTAAAGACGTCGAGACCAGTTGGCTGTCAGACCGACAACCGGTTCTTGGTTCTTGTCAGGTCTGGTACTAATGGTATTGTCCACGGTTGGTCGCTAGCCGCGGCGGCGGCGGCGCGGCGGTCAAGTACAAAGATGATTTATGTAGGTGTTAATAATCAATGAAATACCAACTACGGCTGGCTGACTCCAATTTTGTATTAATCGAAATTATTTCTTATCATTTTCTGATTGATAATTCTTATATTATTGTATATATTCGTAAAAACCATTTAATTTGTTATGAAATATGTATTTTTTCAATACCGAGTCACCGGGAGGTGGCATCATGATACTCTTTTGAGCCGATCGTTGTCCCCCCTTCCTGATTTAACATCTGTTGAAAATTTTTGCTTTTGCATTTGTGAATGTAAATCATGTAAAATCGTCTAAATAGGATCCATCAGGAGCTCAATCACAGATAACTATCAACGTAGTTAAAAACGTGCTAACCACGTGCTAACACTAACGATTTGACCGATCACAATGAACATACGTTCCATACCACGTTCGCCGAGCCGAGCATTGCCGAAGCAACGTTCGGAGATGCTCGGCACGCGATATCGCGGCCGAACGTCAAACGTCAAATCAACGCGCTTGTCGGATTGTTTATTATGTCGACTGCTTTTCTCAATATTTGGCTTGCCGAAAACCGGCTAAATGCAATACGGCACTCGAGAAAGATTGAATGAAGATATGTGCGAATAAGATATATCTCGGGAAATGGCTCGCGACTAGATGCGCGCTCGTTTAATAATCCGATCGATAACTTTTAACGCGTGTTCCATTGTGATCGCGAAAACGTTAAACATCCATGGGTAAGAAATCGTTATCACGTCGCTTATTACCGAGTCGATAGTGATCTGTGATCGAGCAACAGGACTCTGCGGGTGGGGATGGGACCTTCCCCTTCGGTTAATTGTTTTTATGCAATACTTTATACATGGAGTAACAAAACTCGTAGCACAACCCGAAAACTGGTGAATTTACATCATATTTGGAGTCAAATGTGTGATATGACTTTTGAATCTGAGCTTGAAAAAATAATAATTTTCTTCTTATAAAAGCTTTCGTTGGTACCTCAGATTAAGTAAAGTTAAACGAATTCTTATTAAAATGCGTTTTTTTATCTAAATAAATTATATTATTACTATCGAAAACTATGGGTCAAATAAAATTGAAAAATTCTATAAAATCTACTCCTAATATGACGTAGATTAACTGGTTTCCCGCTTGTACATCGAGTTTTGTTACACCATGTTTAATTGTACAATAAAATGAAAGTATTTCTAATCAAGTTAATATCACAAAAAAACAAAAACGAACCAACTCATATTATGCACATGTTGATAAAATATATTATTGATTTTTGTTCTATTGTTTTTCTTAAAAATTTTCCGTTTATATATTAAGCTGTCGATATATCGATTTTTTAGACTTTAATCAAGGAATATGTAACCGCATTAAATAATTTTCCGTCGTCAATAAATTTACTAATAAAGAAGGGTGGATGAAGGGTTTCTCTTGTCGTGTTTTGTTTCAAATGATAGAGCAGTCAGTACGTGCATCCTTCGTCTATGTAAAAAGTAGGTTTTTAAAAAGATGACACATAAAGCCTTCACCCACGAGTCTCTTTAATTTATAGTGAAGGTACCTATTCACTGAAAGCATTTATTCAAAGTAGTAAATTATAATCTCTCAGAGCTTGCAAGCGGAGATAAACTTAACGGAAAATTATAAATATTATATTATGAGGCTGATCATCTTACCTTCATGCAATAAAAATATCCATATACACTGCACTTGGTGTACTAAGTCAGTGTCCTATGCGGCATTAGATGCAGATAAGGGTTCTAAGTATTCTAGTATTGAGGTATGTATATTACAAGCAAATTTTTTATGCTGAACTTTTGGAGATGAAAAAGGGAAGTTGTAGAAAAAATTGACAAAAATACGTAATTTAAAATATTTTAAGCATTTTAGATAGGTAGATCTTGGAAACTTATGATTTTACACAATATTAATGAATATCCTTATTATGTATTTATTTAACCACAATCAACAGCCCAGGTGGCCAAATAAAAGACAGAAGTTTTCACAAACACCTAGACTTGGAAAAATCACTTTTTTTTTTGCTTCTCACCGAAAATCGAGCCCGAAATCTCCGTATCGTGAGTCCTGCGTCTTAGCCATTACGCTACGGAGACCGCCAAATATTTTATACATTAAATACCTAAAATAATTTAACTTACTATGATGTCCCTAGTATAATAGAATTGATTAATTTTAGAGTGCCTTCCGTAAATACCAGGTGTAAGTTCTTGTTTCATTGTCCTGGTTCAACATCTAACCAACACAGTAACTCGACTATACCACGATTACATTCATTAGGGCAATAAATATGAAGAGACTGCGATATTATATCTAAAACTCTGCAAAACTATAAGCGTTTAATGTTAAACCAATTTATGGAAGCTCGATCAAGTAATCTCGAATTGTGATTTCCTTTTTATTAACTTTTATACATTTTTTTAACTTTTTACAACTTGTTTTTGAAGTAGTTTATTCATCTTAATACCCAAATTTATTAATTGTAATGTAACTTAATAAATGTATTTTGATGCAATATATGTGCTAATAAATAAATTTGCGAAATGGGGGTTAATAAATTTAAGAAAAGAATAAATAAGCATTTTTACGTCTAGTGATGTTGGTAGTAACTGAATATGAAATTAGTTTGAATTTATTGTATTTTGTTTCAGTGGTTTTATCAGCAGATTTGGCATTATCTCAGAAGTATGGAAACCAACCGTCAGAAGCAGAGAATTTCTTCAAATGCACCAATTTAGACTCACAAAGGGAATATCACGATGATTTTGATTGGAACTTAATAGGGGTTGGTATTCTATTTTTATTTTAATGGTGAATTGGTTTTTCAAATCTGATTAATTTGACATAAAAAAGAGGTAAGAGAGAGAAGACAAGACGAAAACTTTTGGAAAAGTTTTGACTTGACATCGCGATGTCCAGTTTAAGAACATTGAACCAAAAATATATATATATACACCGTGTAACAAAACTCGATGTACAAGCGGAAAATCAGTGAATCTACATCATATTTGTAGTAGATTTTGTAGATTTTTTTTTTATTTTGACCCATAGTTTTCTAGAAAATTGAGTATGAAGTTTAACTTTTTTTTTCGATACATTTTTGCAAATTGTTATCAAATATAATTTACTTAGTCAAATTAATACTATCTACAAAGAAAACAAAATACATAAAAAACAGCATTTTAATAAGAATTTGTGCAATTTTACTTAATCTGCGGTAGGTACTTTTGAAAACTTATGTAGAAGAAAATCAAGCTCAGATTCAAAAGTCATAAACTTATTACACATTCGACTCCAAATTCATATGATGTAGATTCACCAGTTTCCGGGTTGTACTACGATACTCCATGTATTTATATTTAAGTGTTTCTTTTTCTAGTCCTGACTAGCTAAAAGCTTCAAAAAAGATAAATTTGTAAATACTTGTAACTTGTACAGACATTAAAGTAAAGTAGCCTCAAAATTCAATTATTTGAAAATAAAGTTTTTCATCTTGAGAACCAAAATAGTATCGTGGAAAATTTCATTCACCAAAAAAATTATGTTAGGGATAAATTACGACATGTATTTTTATTTTCATAATTTTACTCGTGTGTTGCAGAGATTTAATCAACAGAAAGACAACACTCTGGTATCACCAATCAGTGTGAAGATAGCAATGGCCATCTTGTATTTGGGAGCTGAAGGCACCACCAAGGAACAGCTTCAGCAGGTCATGGGGTTCAAATCTGACGAGAAACTGGTAGCCAAAGAGTTCAAATCCTTAAGGGACTGCTTGAAGGTGGGGTGGTATACTATATATTTACTAGAATTTTTTATTTATTTAATTTTTTATTGATTTATTTCTTTGATTACTTTTTTTTTCTTAATAAAATACCTTGCTGGGCAAGATGCTAAATTGGCTAAATTGGCAGTGCATAATGGATTTCTGGTACCAACCCTTATGTATGGAAGCGAAGCATGGAGTTGGAAAAATAAAGATGAAAGTAAATTGAATGCAGTTGAAATGCGATCTCTCAGGCGAATGTGTGGAAAAACTATGCATGATAGGTGCACTAATGTTGAAATTAGAGCAGAATGCAAGGCTGAGATAAGCATTATCGACAAAATTAAGAAAGGTCTTTTACGTTGGTTCGGTCATGTAGAGCGAAAGGATGATGAAAGAACGGCTAAAAAAATATATGATGCGACTGTGCCTGGATGTAAAAGTCGAGGAAGGCCGAGAGAAAGACATGGCATGATCAAGTAAAACAAGTGCTTGAAAGTGGGCATGTAAGAAGTCGGAATAATCGACGTGCGTGCAGGAGAAGATGTATGAATGTGGAGGAAGCAAGAGAAGTATGCCAGGACAAAGTGGTGTAGCGTTCTATCCTCTCTGTCTACCCCTTCGGGGAAATGGCGTGATGGTTAGTTAGTTAGATTAATAACAGTAATACTTGAACACTCTTTTGTAAAATCTTGAAGTGTTGATGTTGTTAATGATAAATTAACATCAACAAAATATAGGTTAAGTAAGGTTAAAATATCATTTTTGGGGTACTGTGTGCTCTTCTTTAGTATAATAACAGACAGTATCTTAAATAAGACAGATTGTAAATTCAAGATGCATATTAAACGCGTTCTTTGTGGAAAAGCCTACTTTGGCATAAATGAATATTAAGATGACGACACGATGACAGAAGACGATGAAATTATCAAGATACACTGCATATGGTGTATCTATGTAGTGCCCTATGCACCATTAGGTGCGGATAAGAGAAAGTAGTAGTAGTAGTAGTTTCTTTTAAATTTTATTGCTCTCTAGCGATCAATCAATGTAGCAATTTTTGACTATATTTTTATCGAATCCATTTGAAATTTTCGACAAAATTGCCAATTCCTGACTTCCTGTCAATTCTTTGCCAATGATTATTACTACACACATAATGACGTGTAATAGCCACTTTAGAGGTTGTCCAGCTGATTTAATGCTAGTTCATAACGCGGGTAGTTAGAAAAATGACGCCATGGCTTTCAATAAAATAATTTTAAAATGATTGACGGAAAATTATTGTATCCAACCGCATCATCACCATCTCCGGTGTTACAGCTTATTAATGGTCCTGGATTCTTTCAGGAAACGAAATCGCCCCTGGCACTGGCTGGATAAGATAAGTAGTTGTAGATCTTGATTACAAAATATTCAAACTCTGTTTAGTCTAAAGGTTTAGGATCTAGTTAGTGGCCCTTTGAGAGAAATTTGTGTAGTCTTGGTCAGGGATATAAACTAATTAATATTGTTTTTTTAGACACCGTCATCGGATGAGTACACCCTGGATATAGCGACCAGGCTGTACGCAGACAAGATTGTCAACATGAGGGGGAAGTACAAGACTTCCCTGGAGTACAACTTCGGCACCCAGGTCCGGTCCATGGACAGCCTCCGGCCGCTGGAGACGGTCACTGACGCCAACCAGTGGGTCAAGGAGACCACTAGAGGAAACATCAAGGAGCTGCTTCAGGAGGGTGAGTGGAACATTCTAGTGCACTTCGGTACCCAGGTTCGGTCCGTGGACAATGGACAACCCCCGGAGAGGTTTTTTTTTTCATCGGTTATTTTTATTTTTAAATCGGTAACGCTGTCTGTTTCCATAGAAAATAGTTTGAGGTATATGTAGTAATTTTTTCTGAGGCTTTGCGGCCTTCAATAATTATGGAATATCATTTCGAAAACGCCTACATTACTAACGCTGGCGTCAAGTGGAGCCTTAATTGAGACCATATTACTCCACCACGTGACTCGCGGCCGCTTCCCGTACAAACGTATTCCTCGATTTTCTCCCTGGAATTTGACATAAGAGCAATGATTTTTTCACACATTTTAGATGTCGACCAGATGCGTATTTGCATGCTCTTATTTTTTTTATTTTTTCATTTATTAAAGGAGATAAATAAATGATTTTAAAAAATAAGACGATAAAAACACGCATCTGGTCGATATCTAAAATGTGTGAAAAAATCATTCCTCTAATGTTAAATTCTAGAGAGAAAATCGAGGAATACGTTTGTATGGGAAAGCGGCCGCGTGTCACGTGGTGGAGTATGATCTTAAGATTTGAAAAATTATATTACATTTTTAAGTCATTAATGCATGTATAAACTTACATAGCGCCACATAGCACACGGTATTTTGTTTTTGACTCTTTGTAAGCGCCTTGAGACAAACGCTTAGAAAAAACACGATCTGGGAAATCCAACTGGCTGCTAATAATAATGAAGAGGTCAACAAGATAACGTGTCTGTGATAAATATGTGGTCTCTATCGCGGGCAAATTAACAACATACAAACATGGACACAGACGGACACACTGACTTTGTATAAGGTGCTACATAATCTATAGGAAATAACTTGGAAAGTGAAATAAATCTACTTGGTACACTTCCAATTATTCCATTATTATTATCATTTTAATTATGTTTTTTCAGACTTTTTTTCGAAACTGTTTTCCTTGGATTTTCGCCGATATAAGGTCGACAATCGCTTGTTTTGACTTCGTATCGACCTGTATCTATATGTCGACACATTGGTGATTACTACTTTATCTCTTATGACTTAATATGATCGATATATGTACGAGTGTTGACCATAACGTTATATAAATTATAATAGATATCTTTAACAACATTTTGAATGTATACAAAACACTCGTATACGCATTACTGGATAATACCCACGATGGGCTAATGCAAAATATTATTGATATCCCAACAGAGACGGAGGTTAAATATATAATCAAATAAATTGAAGAGACATCTTCAGGCATCTTCTAGAAAGTAAATAAATTCGGATGAATCTTATCTACGCCAAAAAAGTTGATAGCTAAATGCTTAGCTATTTTCTCAACAGATGTCACCAGTGAGAAAAATCTCATTAAAAGTGAAATGACGTGTGATAATTCATACTAATAGATGTTTCGAAATATATCACGAATGGTTATCAGATGATGGGCGGAATGGGGAATGTTATAATACGTCAAGCGGCCACTTAACCCAGCCAATGACAGGTCATAAGCCATGTAAACGCCTAGATAATCAAAATTCGTTTCCAGAGTTTCTCTGTCTCTGTTGGGATATATAATATTTTATATTTATTACATTATTTGGTGTACGTTGGGGGCGGATGAAGAAAAGTAAGAAATGAAATATTAGGTATTTGTACATAGATAATAACTTATATATTTTTTCTAATTATTTGTATCTGAGTATCTTTCCATTGCCTTACGCGAGTACTGTTGACATGACCCCTTACGGGAGATAAATTTATATGTAATCATATTATTTTATATTATTTCTGGAGTAGTTACCTAAGTACTTATTTTTGTTTTACGCAACTCAATAAAGTGATAAATTAACAAAACTAAAAATGCGGCTCATTTTTTTATTTCGTTAAAAATCACATCACAAAACCATCGTATCGGTGGTGCAATTCGTTTGTAAATCCGATAATGAATAGGTGAGATACGATAATTTAAACCATGGGTTTTTACATGCGATTGGTGACGTCACATACAAAACCTTTGCAAAACTCAACCGTTACATTTAAATGATCATATATCTCCACTAATGATTTTGTGATTTTTGTTTTATTTGTTTGCGTTTTTCAAAATTTTTGTGTATAAGCCTCACAGCATTGAATATTGCTTCTCCACTGCATGGAGTGTCAAAATCTATTGCTCAGTGTCATATCGGGTTAGGGTCACAGGAGCCCATCTACAAAAAATCATTTTTAGAGTCTGTTAAGCTCG
>JAGVSP010002993.1:0-51403 GCA_022494985.1 Micrasema minimum | reverse complement strand
ACAAAGGTGATAGTTGCAAGTTTAAAGCAGAATTAAAAGTTGAAATTACTTTTAAAAAGGCACTTGGACTTGAAGTTTAACTGTGTGGGAGACTAGACACCACCATCTTGCAGCTACAAAGCGCATGGATGGTTTTGGAATCTAGCCCCCTTAGTAAGATCTAACTTGATTTTAGTACCCTAAGTAGTACTGAGCAAAATTTAACTTTCCGGAAGGCTGTACCACTACTCATCTAACTAGATATTGATATATTGAATGCTTTTAAAAACAAAAAAACAAGCAACACATTTCGGTACTGTGACGGCAAATGGTTAACAAGATAGTTAAAAAAAAAAAAATACAAGATATTGATATCTTTATACCGGAAGAAGAAGAAGGGAAATAATTATAATATATAAAATAAAAAATGACGTAGATTATGTTATTGTTATGGTCTTTATAGTAAGAATGATTCTACCTTTACACTATGTATCCAACTTTGTGTTAATTTTTAAAAGATGAAAAATTAGGAAAATTTGACAATGCCATTTTATTGTCAGTTAAAAAAGAATTAATTAAACTGGGGGCAATAAAATGTGCATGTCTCTGAGCAAGTCGTGATTTACAATGTGGAATTTCTAGCACTCAGATTCTTCTTTGACTAGACCATTTGAGACTATTTGAGCTTCTAGCAAAAAAGTTTTGGTGCCTAAATACATAATTTAAACATTGTAATAAATATATTCGTCTAATTTCCATTAGATTTGCTATATAATATATGTTCACTTACCTTTAAAGAAATACAATCAAAAATCATATCCGCTAGAGACCTGTTATTTTCTTCCATAGTAAAGAGCGAAATATTTCCATTTTGTTCGAGACAGGCTCTACATAATTCTTTAAAAGCGGTCATTATGTTTATAAAACAACCGTAAAACGATTTATTGTTAAAACGTATTCACGATTGTATTATTAAAACGTACTGGAGTTAATCAATATTTACAAACAAAACAAATATAAATAATGTTAAATGTCAAACTTGTTCATAGATAAATTTGAATATTTTAAACCAGTGGCTCTTAACCGGTGCTTCGCGAGCTTGTTGCCAGAAGATGATGTACAATGTCTTCAAAATGATATCTGTTGCTCGATCACAGATCACTATCGACTCGGTAATAAGCGACGTGATAACAATTTCTTACCCATGGATGTTTAACGTTTTCGCGATCACAATGGAACACGCGTTAAAAGTTATCGATCGGGATTATTAAACGAGCGCTTCTAGTCGCGAGCCATTTCCCGAGATACATCTTATTCGCACATATCTTCATTCAATCTTTCTCGAGTGGCGTATTGCGTTTAGCCGGTTTTCGGCAAGCAAAATATTGAGAAAGCAGTCAACATAATAAACAATCCGACAAGCGCGTTAATTTGACGTTTGACGTACGGCCCGATATCGCGTGGATCGGCTCCGCTCGGCTCAGATCGGCAATGCTCGGCTCGGCGAACGTGGTATGGAACGTATGTTCTTTGTGATCGGTCAAATCGTTAGCGTTAGCACGTGGTTAGCACGTTTTTAACTATGTCGATAGTAAGTTATCTGTGATTGAGCTCCTGGTGTGCTAAAATGGCATATTTAGCCGATATTTTTTATTACTTTAATGGCGTTAATGCCAGAATTCAAGGAAAATAATATTTTTTTACATCCACTGGCAAATTGACAGCCTCTCGGAAAAAAATAACTTTTTGAAAAAACGCATTTTAGAAAAAAAAGATTAGATATGTTTCCTTCGTTAAATGAAAACACTGCTGAGGAAATTATTTTTGCTATAATAGAGCATTTAATTTAAGTGGAAGACAATATTGAGCCTTGAAGTATATTTATACGAAAACGGCTATATATAAATTATCCGTAATAATAATAACTTTCCTTCAATAAATTGAATATGGAAAATTATGACTGGATATGAAATCCCTTTGCGGCAATAATTGATACTAACTTCCAGGGATAACATTCACAATCGAATTGTGAATTTTCTTACAGTTTTCAACCTCATATTTGTGAGCTAGGTTTTTCGACATTAACCAATATTCAATATTCAATTTGGATGAAGAAATGAGAATAGCTGTATTAAATATAAGACCAAATATCGATGAAATTTGTAAAAGCCAACAAGCTCAGGTGTCACATAAAATAATTTTCGCCGCAAAAAGTTTCATTGGAGTATTTATGTATTTTTTAAATAAATGTCATTTTCAACTTGTTTGTCTGTAATAAAATAATCAGTTTTATTTTTAATAATATTTCTTTGCATATTATTTTAGTTTTGGTGTACCGCGAATTATGATCTCCCTGACCTCAAAAAGGTTAGGAACCACTGTTTTAAACACGCATTTTTTTAAACGTCAAAAGTTTGAGTTGCCACACTAAAAAATATTGTTGAAATAATTTTTAAAAAAAGTGACTACTTTTTTCCTGTGGAGAATTCTAAAAGCCAAAAAATATCATTTTTAGCGGTTATTTCGAAATATTATATTAATTAAAAGGAAATTGTTAAAAATTATGGAATAATACAGATTATCACAAAGCGTGCTCTAATAAATGATGATTTAAATGCCTATATGAGTAAAAATATTAATTTTAATGAGTTTATATGAGTAATAATATTGGTGGTTCAAAATGCCGGACATTTTAACTTTTTATTTAATGGACCTCGATAAAAAGTTGGTCGGTTTCATGTAGTTGACTATAAAGGTGTTAGTAGTCATTGACGCGGAATCAGATGTTTGTGTATTATCTTTGATCAGATGGTCCGAGGTTCAAGTTCTGGAGTGAACGATTATTTAAGTGAATTTAATTCATGTACCTACATTGTAACTGAGATTTTTCAATATTTCTCCTGAAATTTGTTAAATATGAGTCTGACTTTTAAGTACAGAAATTTGTTTTATTTGCTTGCAACTTTATTCCTTCCTTTTGTTTCATAATTATTTACCAGATAGTGTGTATAAATATGTGTATGGGGCATTGTGCGTAGAGCTAAATATTATTTAAAATGAAACATCGGTCGTTTTAAAACATATTTAATTTAATTTCCATCGACATAAAAGTATAAATAATAATATTTTAACATCAAAATTCATTTCGTCGCTGCGCCTGCAAAATCTGCTAACCTTTTTTTTTGCAAATATCATTTTATTGAATATTCTATTGATATCCGACATATATTTCTGTTTTTTTTTTTGGTTATCCTCCAATACCTGATCTTCGTTCGTTCTTTTCCACCAAAAATCCCCTCGTCATACTCGCCATCCAATCTCCAAGCTTCCAAGCAACCAGTTCCTAAATCCCCCTCGTGAAAGTGAGTTTAATAGTGCGCTGTGCCCCTCGTGTGTGTCCCACCGCGTCAGTTCAAACACGTGGTGTTTCCAGGTCCAGATATTCCAGGATGACTTTCACCCGTCCTGGTGGTCCTTCACTCAGTCGTCACTTCCCGCGCCCTGTTTGAGTCCAGCTCTGGGAAGTCCTTCCATAATCCGACTCTCGTGCGGACGAAGTTACCAGAGAGTCGCATTGTGGCGGATCCACCTGTTTTCCCTTTTTCTGAAAAATTGTGTTAACTAAATAACTAACTAACCATCAAGCCATTTCCCTGTAGGGGTAGGCAGAGAGGATAGAACGCCATGTACTACTCTGTCCTGACAGACATCCTTTGCTTCCTCTACATTTATACATCTTATCATGCACATACGCCGATTATTCCGACTTTTCACATGACCACTTTCAAGTACTTGACGTACGTGGTCATGCCATGTCTTTCCGGCCTTCCGCGGCTTCTACATCTAGGCACACTTGCATTGAAACTTCTTTTAGCCGTTTTTTTTCATCACTCATTCGCTCCACATGACCAAACCATCGTAGAAGCCCTTTCTTAAATTTTGTGGATAATGCTTATCTTTCAGCCTTGCACTCTGCTCTAATTTGGACATTTGTACACCTATCATACATAGTCTTACCACAGATAGATCGCATTTCAACAGCATTCAGTCTACTTTCATCCTTCTTTTTCCGACACCACGCTTCACCACCATACATAAGGATTTGGTACCAGAACTCCGTTGTGTACTGTCAATTTTGCTTCTTTCGATAAAGTTCTTATTTGCCACTATCGATTGAAAAAATTGTATTATTTTTTACATATCGGATTCTGCAGGCGCAACGCCAATTCATCATAATATTTATACTCATGTGAATTTTAATACATGTTTTATAAGTCTGTGAACAATAAACATTTGTATAAGAATAAAAAATATATGAAATATAAATAAAAAACAATGAATAAATAAATATATTATTTCTTATTTCGTATTGCGATATAGGCAAAAAAATACTGTAAGGAATTAAACATGTCTGTGTACACTTTCTCTTATCGCTCCCAATGGTGCATAGGCCACTTCATTGGTTAAAAATCAACTGTGTTGGCAAGAGCCAGTCTCGGGTATTTCATTTTTTCCTCGTTGGAAGTCGAATAACTCGCAGTTAAATAAATAATTTAAAGATATTATTGATATCTCAACAGAGACAGAGAAACTTTGGAAACGAATGTGGGTTATCTAGGCGCTTACAGGGCTTATGACCTGTCATTGGCAGAGTGAAGTGGCCACTTACTACATCATTCCCCATTCCGCCTATCATCTGACAACCATATATGACAAATTTTTGAAACTTCTACATATGTTGAATTTGTACAGAAGAGTACCCACATTTGAGTTGGTTTTTCGACAGGTCATAAGCCCTGTAAACGCCTAGATAACCCACATTCGTTTCCAGAGTTTCTCTGTCTCTGTTGAGATATCAATAATATCTGATATCAGCCCAGCATGGGTATAATCCAGTAATTTGTCTACAAGTATTTGTATACGTTCAAAATGTTGTTAAAAATAATTTTAAAATTTCAATCTAACATTGTTTCATACAATTTTTTAAATCAAAACATACTTAATAAATTTATTTTTATATTTTAAACATTTATATATGATTTTTTGAGTCCCATCCATATTATTATTTATTTACACATAAATTTTAACTTTAGATGCATTATGGTTGTAAAAAATTAGGGTTATAGTCCCTTCGTGACGTCATAAATCCGATTTAAAGTATCCAATCCGTTAATCTAATAGTTTTCAAATGTTCATTGATAAAATAAAATTTTCAGCAGTGGACGTCCAGGACGCTGAGAACCTGATGCCTTATAAAATAGGCAAGCATGGTGGCGGCTCTCGGGAGGCGTGCGTAGTATATGGGGAAACGCCTTTGCCGGATGACAGTAGATACCAAGGGTTGGGTTGCTCTCCTCTGTGTTCCTTACACAGTCAGACCACCGCACACCTAATATTCTTCTAAGGCACCTATTCTCAAAACTCAGAAGTCTGGTAATTTGGGCCCTGGTTAGGTGCCATGATTCGCAGCCATAGAGAAGAACAGGTGTGATGCGGCATTTTGTTTCAACCGAGTAAACATCCAGTTTGCAGTTTACGTCAGAGCTGCGGGACGTGGCCCTGACTTGGGAGGATGCATGGGAGTTGGCGGCCTATCGCTTGCCTTAGAGGCAGTTTGTGGAATCCAAATCCTCCACATAGCCATATATAGAAAGGGTCATTCTTTCTGGAAGGTTCGAGTTTGGCGAACCGGCGCCTTCTAGGCGATTCTGCGTCTAACCAGAATCTCTTCGAAGACTCATGCTTTATTTCTGGTTTTATTAGTTTTAATTGGTATTATTGCAGATCCGGGTTGTGGCCTAGTGGTAGATTCGAGAATTCCGGATTAGATCTCTCGGTTCGAATCCCACTTCAGCACAACTTATTTCCTGCTTTCTGGCACAGTTATTTCCGACTATCATAGGAACTCAAACGCTTCTTTAAAAATAATACAATAATGCATTTAAAGCTAAACTCGTGTATACGTAATTTTCTCTTATTACTATTTTTCTATTTTACATATAAAAACATATGAAAGGGTTCTAGTAGGCATTTTAGGAACATACTTAAATATATTCATTTTATAATTATAAATATCTAATCTCTTACTTATATATTAACGTTTATTTATAAAAAATTACTTAATGGTAAAAAACATTTGCCAAATAAAAAAAATGACTTTATGATGCAAAAATTATTATTATAAATTGACGACTTGCCAAAATTTTTTACAAAAAAAAATGTTTCATCTATTAACATAAAAATATTAATCTAGTAATTGGACAATTCAGCATTGAATAAATTGGTCATTTTAGATGTATTCATGTGTCGACATTATAATTAAATTAATTTTTTAAATAAATCTATACAATTAAAATTTTTACATACTATTTTCAATAAAACCGTAGCGGCTTGTTCTTGAAAATATGAATCGAATTGTGGCGGAGTGGGGATTCGAGCAGGGAATCTCTTGACTCAGAGGCCACTGCGCACCACTGGGCCACCACCCGTTCAAATAAAAATAAACACAATGTATTGAGGACAGTTCCTTAAAGTTATACTGTGTCCGTCATGAGAATTGCAGTTGGCGCGTCCAATTAATCAATAATGTCTAATTAATTAATCTATTGATAAATATCTGAGAATGTAAACCTATGTAAATATTATTGTTGGCCGTATTTTTTAAACATCTGATGATATTAATTATTATATTATTTTTATATCAGTAGATATATCTCTGTAAATTATATATTTTTTGGCATTGTTACAATTTTGGTACTAATAAATATATATTTTTTAAACTAGGTAAATTTGTACGGAGATGTAGTATTCTATTTGATTTGTTTTTTGTCTTTTCCGACTTTACCGCCACCGTTGCAGAAGCCATCTTCAGAGTGAAGTACATATGCTGTCAAACGTGGTGTGTTTATGTACAACAATCAACAATGACCGTGAAAATCTACGCACATTATGTTACATGTTCCCAATTATTCACTTTCACTGGCCAAAAAATTTTAAACAGAGATGTTTTTAAAATATTTTTGAATCAGATATTATTGATATCTCAACAGAGACAGAGAAACTCTGGAAACGAATGTGGGTTATCTAGGCGTTTACAGGGCTTATGACCTGTCATTGGCTGGGCTAAGTGGCCACTTGATGTATTACAACATTCCCCATTCCAACCCATGACAACCATGTATGACAAATTTTTGAAACTTGTATATATGTTGAGTTTGTACAGAAGAATCCACAAGCGAGTTGTGTTTTCGACAGATTTTAAATATTTTAAATATTCTTTCCCCGTAGTGACATCTGTTGATAATATAGATAAGCTTTTTCTTGAGCAATCTAACTTTATTGGTGTAGGTAAAGTTCATCCGAACTTGATTACTTACTAGAAGACGCCAGAGTTTCTCTGTCTCTGTTGAGATATCAATACTATCTGATATCAGCCCAGCACGGGTATAATCCAGTAATTTGTCTACAAGTATTTGTATTCATTCAAAATGCTGTTATTTTTTAATCATTTAAAAGGGTGGAGGTGGGTGACATCTAAAGCTATCCGTTCCCAACACACTGATATCAATTCATCGATTTAATAACGTTTGATATTTAAATTATTAATTTTTACATTGCTGTAGCTCAAGCACAGATAACTATCGACGTAGTTAAAAGCGTGCTAATCACGTGCTAACGCTAACGATTTGAGCGATCCCAATGACATAACGTTTAATACCGCGAGCATTGACGATCTGAGCCGAGCGGAGCCGATCTACGCTATATATCGCGGCCTTACGTCAAACGTCAAATCATCGCGCTTGTCGGATTTTTTATTATTTCGACTGCTTTTCTCAATATTGGCTTGCCAAAAACCGGCTAAATTATAATAAAGATTGAATGAAGATTTGTGCGAATAAGATATATCTCGGGAAATGGCTCGCGACTAGTATGCGCTCGTTTAATAATCCCGATGGATAACTTTTAACGCGTGTTCCATTGTGATCGCGAAAACGTTAAACATCCATGGGTAAGAAATCGTTATCACGTCGCTTATTACCGAGTCGGTACTGATCTGTGATTGAGCAACTGATTTTAGTAAAAGTTACGGTGATTCTTCAGTTTCGAAGCTTTCATTAATCATTTCTAATTCTCCTCTATAATACGGCAGAGCCAAGCTGTCCATTTGTAGATCTAATACCTTCAAGTCGTCTTCTACAGTTGGGTCGTATTCAAAATTAGTTTCTAGCGAAACGGTTGCCGTTTCCATTTCGACTTCTTTCAAGATGGCCTCTATTCTACACTGATCACAGCCGTTTGGGTTTTCGGAGTTTTGACCGTCAACGCACTGCACAAATTCTGAATCTTGAATGATTTGTGCTTGGCTTTCAGCCTTGCATTCTGGGCATTCATTTTGTTCGCAAATGTCGATGCTTATTCCCGCGGTTTTAGAGTTTTCTTGCTGGCCTTGAACTTCGTTGAATATGACCTCTGCACACTTCTTAAGCTCTTCTAACTGTTCCGGATTGATCCAGAATTCATCGTGGACTTCTATGCAAGATTCTGCGTCTTCGGGAGTTATCTCAGATTCAACGGAAAATTGAGTCAAGGAGTCTGAAATATCGCAGCTTGTTCCCATGTCTTTAAGCGTCGGTCTCGTTTCAATTAGTGGAGCCAATGCGATTTCAACATCTGGTGTCAGGTCAAAATCATCTGGTTTCGCTATTGCAACTTTTGAATCCAAGAACATGTTTAATTTTGAGACGGTTGTATCTTTCTTTACCAAGCTTTCTTTTCTAACTAGTGGTTCTACGTAGCTGTCGAAGCTATCCATGTACTTGAGCACTAGATCAACAATCGAGTCCCTCGTCTTGGTTTCAGGACTCTCGTCTATGAAACGAATTTCTGACGAATCTTGAGAGAATCTTCGCAAAAGCGAACTGAAATTAACAGTTTTATCAGATTTGAAAATAATGTCTACTAATGAACTGCGCCGCTCGCCGCTTGTCGAAGGCACGTCACAAATATCTATATTTTTTTGATGGACCAACCTGCTGCTATTTTCTTCGAGTGACTTCTGTTTTTTCATTGAAATCCTCGAAGATCCGCTTCCTTTTCTTTTTTTATCTCCTCGGTAATCGAAGAAGTAATCTAAAAGTGATTGCTTATCTTCGCTGGAGGAAGCTCTTTTACTGAAAATCTTACGCTGTATCTTAACATTAGTGTTTTTATTCATTTCGAGGGATTTTCTTGACCCTTTTAGAATGCTGTCTTTTTTAGGCACCTCTGTTGTAAAAAACTCCTTCAAAGATTGAATTTTATCATCGCGTGGTAAATTATCAACTCTAGTTTCATCGTCGGGCGAGATTTCGTTAACAGTCTCCTGTCGGCTGTCGAAGTCAGAAGGGCTCTGCTCGGACCAAAAACAGCTGCTTTTTCTTCTAACTCTATCAATCCCTTCCATTTTTGGACTTTTAACAATGTTAAAAAAATACTCAACGATATTTGAAATCTTCCTATCGAAATTTCTCTTTTCTTCGGTGATTTCTGTTGAATCTTCTAAATCCGTCGCAGTCTCCAGATTATCTTTCGCCGTAGGAGTTTCGTCCAACAACAAACTGGATTCATTCTTTTCGTCACTTTTATACTTAAAACTAACAGTTTCGTGTAAAATCTTAAAGAATTCCTTAGCGAGCTGTCCAGCTCCCTTAGAGTTCCTGGATTCATGCGTCTTGCTCATGGGCTCATCAGATTCAACATGGGCGATTTCAATTTTATCTAAAGCCTCTTGGTCTATATTAGTTTCCGTGACTTCCTCTGTCTTCGCCTCATCTTTTGCAGCACCTCCGTTTCTGAGAAACTCCCAAAGCGTTTCGATGATTTCAGCTGACGACACTTTGCTCATTTCTTCGTTTTCTTTTTCTGGCTTTTGGGTGCCTCCACTGGGCCGTTCCCAGCCCCAGGAATTGAGTCCTTGGTACCCTTCCGCCAGGAAGTGCCAGACTCATGACTTCCACTGCCGAAGTTTGCGCATGGAGACCCTCTTGAACCTGGCCACCGTGGCGCTGAGCAGATCGTCTGGCCTGGCCGAGCTGGTCCTCCTGCCGCTCCAGCCCCCGAGGGACCCGGAACTGGAGCGGACCTTCTCGGCCTTGATGCTGGACGAGGTCCCCGAGGAGTGGCGATGTATGTCCAGGCCGGTGGAGAGAACTGAAGAAGATGGGAAGAAGTCTTCCTCGCCGGCACTAAAGCACTCTCCTTCAGAATGGACCTTGAACAAAATAAATCACATTAAAACATTAATTATGGCAGATATGGATTTCAAATTTTAGGTGGAATGGGATATTGTAACTAACTAACTATCTAACTAACATAGATAGAACGCCATACCGCTCTGTCCTGACAGACTTCCTTTGCTTCCTCTACATTCATACATCTTCTCATGCACATAGCCGATTATTCCGACTTTTCACATGACCACTTTTAAGTACTTGATCACTTGATCAGGTTGTCTTTCTCGGACTTCCGCGGCCTCTACATCCAGGCACACTTGCATTTAAACTTCTTTTAGCCGTTCTTTCATCACTCATTCGCTCCACATGACCAAAACCATCGTAGAAGCCCTTTCTTAATTTTGTCGATAATGCTTATTTCGGCCTTGCACTCTGCTCTAATTTGGACATTTGTACACCTATCATACATAGCCTTACCACACATAGATCGCATTTCAAACAGCATTCAGTCTACTTTCATCCTTCTTTTTCCAACACCACGCTTCATCACCATACATAAGGGTTGGTACCAAAACTGCCAATTTTGCTTCTTTCGATAAGTTCTTGTTAAATCGATAGTGGGAATATTGTAACGGCCCATTTCCACTTCAACCAAGCAATTCGCTCCACCACGTCGCAGACCTTTGTCTGGCGTCGGATCCAATCGTTCCTTTTTCGGTCTCTTAATGTTATTCCAAGCATAATCCTCTCCATGCTCCCATGCTCCAAAATGTTTGTATAATTAAACAATATGATACAAACCTCTCGTTTCCCTCCGGCCAATCGCCCAAACATGCTTCCCACAGCCGAGACACGTCTTCTGGAACAAATTTTACTCTCAAAACATATCCATTTATTTAAAAAAAATGATAAGTGTACAAAACTTGAAAAGGAATTCTAAAATAAGTTAGTACTGAACCTTGCAGTGGACGTTGGATCACTCCTTGCCGCTTGGACTGGCTTTTTTTCACTGTTCACCCCAGAAGAAGTGCTGAAATATAGTCCCCCAGTTCCTAAACACAAACATTCATTAGTTATTTGACATCTCAACAGAGACGAGAAATTTGGAAGGGAATATGGATATCTAGGCGTTTACAGGGCTTATGACCTGTCATTGGCTGGGTTAAGTGGCCACTTGATGTATTACAACATTCCCCATTTCACCTAGTATCTTTAGTTAGTAAATTTTTTTATGATTGATTAAAATTTAATAATCTAATAAGAGAATTATAATTATTTATTTATTGGAAATCAACATCCCTGAACAAAAATAATATAAATATCCAATATAAGGAGCTGATAATGAGGCCAATTACAGATTTCACATTTTATACAACAATATATAATATTTGTTATTTTTTTATTGTAAAAAGAAATCTATGCAATCTTATGATATTTGCATATATTTCAATTTGTAAATACTATTTATAGGCCTGTGCATACATAACAACAAGAAAGAGTGAAAATACTATTAAGCTTAAAATAATATGTGTATTATATTTAAATAACTCATCATCAGAATCACATAAGTGATGGAATGCTTATAAAACAGCTATCAAAATATGTTAAAATAACATATGTACCTGAGAAAGCAATACATTCTCACATTCAAAATCATAAGTCTCCTTTCTATGTAGGCCGGATAAATCATATAGAATCGGTGCAACATCGCCTGCCAAGAAAAATAGCATGGATGATTGGCCTCGAGAGGGGAGACTACAATTACCAAGAAATGGAGTCGATGTTAAAAATCTCAACTCTACAAAAACTAGGAAATAACATTGACTCCATATTTATGTTTATGTTACTGAATGGCTTAACTGATGTACCATCGTTACTGGAACAAGTGACATTCAATGTACCGATCCGCCGGTTGCGAAATAATGAAGTGCTGTTCCTCGAACAGCACAGCACAAACTATGGCTTGCATGCACCAATGTCCCGATTGTGTCGCATGTAAACTCGAGACAGGATCTAGACTTTTTTGGTGTTAGTTTTTTCCAGATTTAAACAATCACTAAAATAGACCAGATCTTGTCTCGTGGTAGTTCTAATAAATGTATACTTAAAATTTTGTCCTAGCTTTTATTTCCTTAATTGTATCTTATTTTAATTGTTCCTGTGTATATATGTATTAGAATAATTTTATGTTTGAAATGGACTTAAGTCCGTAAATAAAATTAAATAAAAAAATAATTTTTTAAAAGGAATTTTCAGCCGCAGTTTGCTCAACTTATTTTATTTTGTCACTATTTATTTGTTAAATATTGCGAAATACAGCGAACTGATGAGGCATTTTCGCTTTCTCAGGTACAGAAATAATCACAGAGCACTCAATTTCGAGGAAGCTATGTGGTTTAGCCGTGATAATAATATTCTCTGGTAGGTTCGACTCAATTTACAAAATTTATTCTCGTTTTTATAAAGTCTCAAAAAATCGCTCCGCTCAGCCAGCAGCAGCAAAAACACCCATTAAATCTCGTCGTTCTTTCCGCCAATCCAAGACCCGCTTCCTTTGTTCTATTATTTTCAAGATCCCCTCCTTGTCAAACTCAACCCTTTTCCGAGCATCCAAATCGAATTAAAGTGAATTTAAAGTGCGATGGTGTTCCTTCGATTGCGTCCCGACAATTATCCAGAGTGGCTCCAGGAACACTTCAATTCATCCTGGTGCTCCTCGGTCTTGGTGAAGAGTCCCGCTGGCAAGTCCTTCTTCCATTTTCCAATCCTCGTTCGGACGAAAGACACCAGAGAGTCTCAAGGGGGCGACCAGTATGTAATCATTTTTTGTTGGAACATTAAATGTTTCTATACCTATAGTTGGGGAATGAGTTGGTGGCGCTCGAAAGGAATGCGGCTAGTACTGTTACTGATCCAATATTCTGAAAATCGATATCGATATAAATCGACAAGTACCTAGCTACATAAATGAAAAATTTTGATAATGGGAATAGTAAAAATATTGAAACAACGCGTTTAACTTTTTCAAGGGATAGTTTACAATATCAATTATTGAAATTAAAACAAAGATAGTGTACAATAGGGATACTACGCAATTGAAATTGAAACAAGAAGTTTGTAATATTATTGCAAAGTGAGTGAAGTATGTCGGTTTATGTGGTACACGTGGTCTGACCTATTGTTTTTTTTATCGTCGAAAGATGAATACATGGGTAATTTACGACTTTTTTAGTAATAAGTATGATATTGCACCCATAACTCCACTCACCCATAATAAAAAACGTCTTAAATTATCTATCCATTCATGTCAACCTAACACAAACAATAGACCTGACCACATGTAAACTATATTCGCTTAGCAATAATAAAACCTCTTATTCCAATTTCAATTGTATACCATCCCATGAAAAAGAGAACTGCTGTGTTTCGGAATCCCGAGATATTTTCAAAAATAAACTAGCGATCCGAATCGGCAGCAGTACGCACATCACTAAATGTCCCCATGAACTAGGGGCGAGCGGGTAGAAGAGGAACGTGGCGGGGGATGCACCCTCCGCACACACTTCTTTCCCCGAAGGCCACGAACTCATTCCCCGACAGTACCATAGTTGGGTGTAAAGTGTAGGTAATGTCTACCTGATATAGCTCCTCTGGTGAGACTGAGACCTCTCCCAAGTTTGGCCATGGCCAGCTTGTGTTTGGAGACGCCAGTGCTTGGTGTACCCTTCTCTCGGACCACGAACCGCCCGATTGTCTTCCAGTTCGCCTGTTGTGACAGTAACATTCTAAATTGATCACAAGGTAATAAAATAAATATATATTTATTATTGACATGATAACGTCTAATAAATCGATGAACGCCGGCTGCACACACGAAAAAGCATGACTCATTGCCACGTTCCGCCTGAGCCGAGTGTGCAAGCGAGAGCGCGCGAAACAAGCAATAGAGAGGCACGATCGGCCTAAGCATTCGGTTTGTGACGCATCTATCTCTCTTCCACTCCATCGGCCGATGCGTCCGAGTAGAAGGGAGACAGCAGCAGCACACAAGCTACAAAGTGAAAGTGAAATTTACATCACCAAAATGAAATGAAATCACCAAATTGTGCACTTCCAGACCAAGTAAATATGTTTTTGGTAGTACCAGACCGATCCTTTAAAAGGATATTTTAATTTCCCATCACAGCAGGTAGCAAGACACAACAAAACAGTAACGAATTAACAATTAAATTTGAATTTTCAATTAACTCCTACTTTGTATTATACAAAATAATGATAATGTGTGTACGTGCGTGGAGGTCTCAAATTATATCCCATCCCTCAACTCAATTGTATTGTGTCTTTTGTAAGGATAGGATGGTCTTTGGATAGGTATTGTGATAAGGTACGGCAGGGGACGTATGAAATAGTGTCTGCCAGATAGGATGATAGTGTGAGATGCATACATGCGTTCTGTCCCTCCCCTCTTTTCCCTAATCCCCCCTCCATTGAGACCCCTGACCGCGGATGCACGGGTGGATGCCTGGGATGGGGGCCTGGCGAGGCAGTATGCCGGACGGGTTGTAGTGATTACTAATAAATAATGATCGGGGTAGAAACTAACATTACCCTACCACTGTTAATTTGGGCCGACTCTGGTTGGTTTGGGTGATGGAAACAATGACAATTATAATACATAAGCCGAGACAGTGGTAGGGGCAATGAAAGCATCCGTATTTTTATCACACTAACAATCTTAAAATCGCGGTTTAGCTTGTTGAAAAAATCGGTAGAGTTGGCTGGACTGAATAAAGACTCAATAGTCTTTAAAGCAGTCTAGGGAAAGGGTGGGGCTTTCATTGAAGACAATACAGTATTGATATTTAGAGGTGAATGAAGTAAGTACCTGTACTGTGTAAAGTTCTTCATCATCAGCTAAGATTCTCCTGGTTCCACCTCCTCGCATTCCCCAGTCTAATTGTTCTTCCAAAACATACCTGGAATTATAAAAACAAAAGATTGTGTACATGTATCGTTTTGTTATTTTGACGTGATAATGTCTAATAAAACGATGAACGCCGGCTGCACACACGAAAAAGCATGACTCATTGTCACGTTCCGCCTGAGCCGAGTGTGCAAGCAAGAGCGCGGAACAAGCGATAGAGAGGCACGATCGGCCTAAGCGTTCGGTTTGTCGACTTTACAGACAGCCAAAAGTTTTTTTTCAATAAATTTTTGAAAATTGTAATAAAATTTAATATCATGTATTTAGTCAAATTGATACTAGTCATTCACAAAGAACACAAAATAAATCGCATTTCAATAGGAATTCACGCAATTTTACTAAAATATATTTTTTTAACCTGGGTTAAAAAGTCATATTACATATTACACATTCGACTCCAAATATGATGTTGATTCATCAGTTTTCAGGTTGTACTTCGAGTATTGTTACACCACTTAGAGTAATGACGCGCAGGCTATAGAGGGGCCCTAACGGTTGAAAACCATTCTATGATTGTCAAACACGAAGTTGGCTATAGTTTGCAGCAAAACAAAACGCCAATGTTTTACAAATGCCTAATGCGGCCTTGGCATATCAACAGTAATCAACTGTCACTATCAACAGTAAACATACTTTAATTTACAAATTGATCACCTAAATTAAAAAAAACTGGTAAATAATGTAAATATGTTGATAAAAGGAAAGTTTTTATACAAATAATACCCATGTTAGGACAATATATGCCAAAATCAATGTAAATCAAAATAATTATTTATCGAAATCAATTACCTGTGAAATGTGACTCCTTTAACACCTTTGACACTCTTACTGCTACAACCAAGCATACTACAATTCACCATTGCCGTTTTTGATGATTAAAATCAGGAAGTATCCACGTTATTTACTAGCAAAGCGACGAAAGTGACCGTTACGCGTCTGTTGTCAAACAAATAATAATGGCCGCCAGCAGAGTGAAGTTGTCGCTAACCAAAAATTTGCAACGCTTCCGCTCTATGGGAAACGGCGAAAGGGCCTCTCTATAGCCTGCGCGTCATTACTCTAAGTTACACCATGTGTATATTTACATGTGATTTTCATATTAATACTTCATGTATGATACCTTGGACTGGTACTGAAGTAAACTGATCATCATTGGTGTACTGATGGAGTGCCCTATGCACCATAGGGTGCGAATGGCGGAGAGTAGTATTTATTTATTTATATTTTAATGTTGTACACACAGTGCTATGTTTGGTACAAATTAACAAAGAATTTTCAAATTGAGGTAACAAGTAGAACATAACACCAATTACGTGGACTTATCTTGGAGTTATCATGGACTGTAAACTAACCTTTAACGAGCACATTGATACCATGATTAATAAGTCCCTAAAACTCTTAGGTTTTGTCAGCAGAACATCCTATGACTTTACTAATATTTCTACAGTTAAAACTCTCTATTGTTCACTTGTTCGTCCTATTTTAGAATATGCCTCCGTGATCTGGTCTCCTTTCTATGTAGGCCGGATAAATCATATAGAATCGGTGCAACATCGCCTGCTAAGAAAAATAGCATGGATGATTGGCCTCGAGAGGGGAGACTACAATTACGAAGAAATGGAGTCGATGTTAAAAAATCTCAACTCTACATAATCTAATAAATGTATACTTAAAATTTTGTCCTAGCTTTTTTTCCTTAATTGTATCTTATTTTAATTTGTACCTGTGTATATATGTGTGTTAGAATAATTTTATGTTTGAAATGGACTTAAGTCCGTAAATAATAATAAATAAGTAAATAAATAAACACAATGTACAAGACAAATTTCTAAAGACGTGAAGTGAGCAAACAAGGTGGTTTTGTTATGTCATGTGTATGTGTGTGGAGTGTGGTGTATGTGTTGGGAAATCTGAATATTTAAACGCAAAAGAGGATACCGCAGAAGTCGTTACTCACTTGTTGGGATCAGCCGAGCTCCTGGCCTTGGACAGCGCCTGCTGCAGGACGAACCTGGCTCCGGAGTTCTGCGGGACCCTCAGGATGGCGTACGGTATCTCGGGGGACACGGCGTGCACGCACACCAGGAACTCCTCGGCTGGCCGCGTCTCCTCTCTGGCGGCTGCCTTGCCTGTTGGGTAACAATAACAATAAACCAATTTACCCTACACCTCAGGGCACCCGCTAAGTTTTTTACTTTAGTTGATGGTAGTTAAGTGCTAAAATTTCAATGTCCTAGGTGGAATAAAAGGCTATGCTCAATGTCTCCAATGTTTAAAAATGTTTGTAATTTTCCCATATAAAAAAAAAAGATTTTTTTGTGAAAGAAATACCAAGGAAAATGTGTTAAAGAGTCGAAAAAATTTGAACTATCAATGGTTGTTTGTGGGGAGTGCTTTTATTCAAGTGATTATTATGTATTCCCAGGCCGTTATTTAAAACCATATTGAGACAGCGTCGTTAATTTCTCTAATTGTGTCACTATTTACCCCTATTTACAGCCTCTTTTTCTTACATAAATGGTCACCCCTGGCAGAAACTCCATAGATTTTTTGTCTATGGATTTTTGACCGTTTATTTTAACCGCCATTAGTGTGTTTTTTTCTAAACTGTCACTACGTGATTTTTTTTTCGTGTCTTTTACAAACGAAAAATTACGAAAATCCCTAAAATATCGATAAGTCACGCGATGATCCGTCGTGAACTAAGATCGCGGCGTCATTTCACGCGATATTAAAGAATCAGGATCGCAGCAAGAAATTTTCGCGGGTCGCAAAATCTCACGAAACGCGCGGGTTTATTTGACGCGAAAATAATTCATTCGATAAATAACTCTCCCGAAAATGCCCAACACGGCATCGGTAGAGTCGCGGGTCGCGGTAAATCGCGAATGAATATGTTAAAATGCACAAGCGGTGATTTGAAAACCGGCTGATTGTGCGAACGAATGGCGAGATGCTTACATCTTCTTTGGAGTTGTCAAATTCGCCCTACCGTTTAGTTTCTAAATGCGAATTGCAATCCGATAATACGTATTGCAAATCTCGTCCCATGAGGCGCGATGAAAGTTTGTTAGGTCTATAAGCGCGGTACACAGCTTGAAAAGTTTTTGGAGTTTTGCAAATTTTTTTAAAAATGTGTCCGCGAACTCTTCTATCTTTTAGAGTCGGCACTGATTTTTCACCGAGCCCTCTGCTCGTGGATTTTCTTTCGTGATATGCACCCATAATAATAGAGGACATTGAGTTAACTACAACTAGTTAACCTTACTCACCGCCTATCCTACAAGCAGATGAGAAAAATCGCTAAAGGAATAAGGGTTCAATATCTTAATTGTCAGAAATGGTGTAATATCCGTTTTGATGAGATTAAAAAGTCTACTACTCTCCATTATCCGCAACCAGTGGTGCATAGGGCACTGTAAGGATACATCAAGTGCAAGAGCCTTGAGTATTTGTTGCATGAAGGGGGGACGATCAATCTTGCGCTTCAGCGCCAGTTCACATATGAAAATTTCAGCAAGGTATCACGTGAAATATTTTGATCACATTCAAATAAACATTTCATATTGACCCCCATTGAGAGTTGAACCCACGACCTCATGCAGGATGGCCCAGTGCGTTGCCACTACACTATGAGGCGAGTCTACCAAAGTGTAACCTAAGACCTCATGGAATACAGCAAAGGAAGGATGGGATGCTGCTGCGCTCTCTGCTCCAAATAAGGAATTCTTATATGGGCCTGTCGCACTGTCCTCGACTATCAAAAAGATCGGGCAACGGTTTTCCAAAACCATAAGTCCACAAGCCCATGCCTGGTTCATCAGTCATCAGTCATCAGGCCCTCCCACTTGTAAAATATCGTCGTAATCAATCAAGCTGAAAGGCGACTTTATAATTCTTCAGCAAATTACAGTACAGATTATATGGTGAAAGTAGATATACCACAGGCATACTTTCATATTCCGATAATTCCATCTCACTGCGTTTGGTTTATCTGGGACAGCTGTATCAGGTGACATGCCTGCCATTGGAATTTAAGTTCCGCTCCAAAGATTCTCTCGGCAGAACCAAATTGGATAGCTTATCTCTTTCGAGAAAAAGTTTTCCGATGGTTGGTATTGGGTGGTGTATCTGGATGACTTCCGTCTGGTAAGCTAATGCACAAAAGCACCAGAAAAGCAGGTAAGTGAACTGGTCTCCTTCCATTCAATTCCAGATTGCCAACACAAGATGATGAAGGATGCGTCTTGCACCGGACGGGATGCTAGATGCAAGTTGTTTGACTGCATTCCAGAAACATCTACACTGCAGTCTACAAAAGACGCTCGCCGTGCTGGCTGCCATGTCTCCACACGTGCTAGAGCTGTCAGGCTCGGATCTTTCGATCCAGTCCGACAACAGTCTTCTACTGCGCACATCTACACCACAGGGTACAGGAGCTGTCAGATTCGGGTCTTTCGATCCAGTCCGACAACAGTCTTCTACTGCGCACATCTACACCACAGGGTACAGGAGCTGTCAGATTCGGGTCTTTCGATCCTGTCCGACAACAGTCTTCTACTGCGCACATCTACACCACAGGGTACAGGAGCTGTCAGATTCGGGTCTTTCGATCCAGTCCGACAACAGTCTTCTACTGCGCACATCTACACCACAGGGTACAGGAGCTGTCAGATTCGGGTCTTTCGATCCAGTCCGACAATAGTCTTCTACTGCGCACATCTACACCACAGGGTACAGGAGCTGTCAGATTCGGGTCTTTCGATCAGTCTGACAATAGTCTTCTACTGCGCACATCTACACCACAGGGTACAGGAGCTGTCAGATTCGGGTCTTTCGATCCAGTCCGACAACAGTCTTCTACTGCGCACATCTACACCACAGGGTACAGGAGCTGTCAGATTCGGGTCTTTCGATCCTGTCCGACAACAGTTCTACTGCGCACATCTACACCACAGGGTACAGGAGCTGTCAGATTCGGGTCTTTCGATCCAGTCCGACAATAGTCTTCTACTGCGCACATCTACACCACAGGGTACAGGAGCTGTCAGATTCGGGTCTTTCGATCCAGTCTGACAATAGTCTTCTACTGCGCACATCTACACCACAGGGTACAGGAGCTGTCAGATTCGGGTCTTTCGATCCAGTCCGACAACAGTCTTTCTACTGCGCACATCTACACCACAGGGTACAGGAGCTGTCAGATTCGGGTCTTTCGATCCTGTCCGACAACAGTCTTCTACTGCGCACATCTACACCACAGGGTACAGGAGCTGTCAGATTCGGGTCTTTCGATCCAGTCCGACAATAGTCTTCTACTGCGCACATCTACACCACGGGGTACAGGAGCTGCTGTCAGATTCGGGTCTTTGGATCCAGTCCGACAATAGTCTTCTACGGCGCACATCTACACCACGGGGTACAGGAGCTGTCAGATTCGGGTCTTTGGATCCAGTCCGACAATAGCCTTCTACTGCTCAACATCTACATGGCAACATGCAGGAGCTATCAGATTCGAGTCTTTCGATCCAGTCCGACAACAGTCTTCTATTACGCAACACCTACATTGCAACAATAGAAGCTGTCAAACTAGGGTCTTTCGATCCAGTCCGACAATAGTCTTCTACTGCACTGCGCAACATCTACACTGCAATGTATAAGAGATACTAGTGTATGTTGGCGTATCTCCAAGCGTGCTGGAACTATCTGTCTCGGTCTTTTGATTCAGTCTGACACATCATCTCCTACCTGCGCAACGAAAGCTATGGATGAAAAATGTAGAAAGGAGCAGCCCTATTCTCACCACTTCCACCTATTGATGACTGATGGTGGAACGCTGCTATGCTACACAACATGATGTTCAGCGGACCCTGGCTGCTTCACTAGCAGAACTTACACTGCAATTTAAAAGATATGCTCGCCGTTCTAGATACCAGGTCTATACATGTGCTTGAGCTGGCAGGCTCGGGTCTTCGGATCCAGCCCAACAACAAAACCTCCTTTCCTCAACAGTTGTGTTACGTGCATAACCAAGATGGCACAAAGTCATGGAACCTCCTGATTTTGATTTGTCAATGATAATGGATGAATTTAATATCTCCCAAGACGACTCAAGAGCACTGATTGTCTATCCTGGCAGCAGACACTTTCAGAGTAACACCTTCTACCGGAAATTACTTCTGAGAGTTCCATCAATTGACATCACACATTCTTCGAATGTATGTATCCTGGAACCAGAGCACAGAAACACAGCTCTCCACAACGCTTTTAGTTGCCAATGGAATTACATGCTGGCCTAGGTCTCTCCACCACCACGTCTAGTTCCACAAAATTCTGAAAGGAGCTCAGGGAACCTATCTGATAGTAGCTCCTAGGTGGCAGAAGATATTTTTTAGGCAGGTTTAGACAGACAAACGTCATCCCCTAACACAGACGCTCTAACTCTGAAAGTTTGAAGATGGCAGAACAGCCTTATGAAATGATCACATCAACAAACTACTCTGCTGTGCTGGTTGGAAGCCACAAATAAATTTCACAAAGTAATTTGGAATTTATGGTACATGGGTATCAAGCAAGAGACTTATAACCCCAATGCTGTCATGTGCTTGATTCCTCTCAGACTTGCACTTAAAGTTCAAACTGGCGGCCAGTACAATATTTCTCCACAAATCGGTGATTATTACATTTCTAATCTATAACTATAAATCTGTCTTAGTTTACGTACGGTGAAACAGATCCTGTTCAGCTTTTAAAGTCCAAGGTTAATAGACCTCCTATACGGGACCTCTTGGTTAAAAATTGACGTCCCAGAAGATCGTCCATTTCAAAGATAGTCGTAAAGCTGTAATTACCTCCTGTTGGTTGAAGCCAATGGCATCAACTGCATGATTTGACGCTACTTCACTGTACTCAAGATAAGTTGATATTTGATGAGGAAAAGTGCCATGTGCCAGGTGACAGGTGCCAGGTGGCACACACCTTGGCTTCTTAAACTGACTTGGCTACACATAGAAAGTCCGGCGGGAGAGAAAAACCAATTTTCAAAGCATACACCCAGTGTTTTGAGTCAGAAAGGTGCGGTAATCGCAGAACATCTCCTGATATGTAATGCCCACTCTTCATCTCTACAGTAGACGGGTTAAACCAGCAATTTGAGCTTATAATAGATGATTTTAGTATGGATTTATTAGTGTTTAAACAGTCTGTAGTTTCATCTCCGTTCACTGTGGCATCGTTCAACTGGCTGCAGAACAATACGCTGGAGGATATCCTTGCAGGAGTAACTTGGCGAAGTGCCAACACCTTTTCCAAAATATTACTGTCGTGAAGCGACTAACATCAACAGCGGTGCATCTTCCATGGCACCACTGTTTCAATGCTTGTTTATTAACTTGATATTAACTTTCACATTAGTGTGTCTTACATTGGTCACCAGGCGATAACAAACAAGTCTCAATATGGTTTTAAATAACGGCCTGGGAATACATAATAGAAAAGTTTTACCTACCATTAAAAACTTATATTATGTGCCCAGCCTTATTTAAAACCAAGGCAATCTCTGCCTGGTGTGAGACTAATGGCGGTTAAAATAAACGGTCAAAATCCATAGACAAAAAATCTATGGAGTTTCTGCCAGGGTGACCATTATGTAAGAAAAAGAGGCTGTAAATAGGGGTAAATAGTGACACAATTAGAGAAATTAACGACGCTGTCTCAATATGGTTTTAAATAAGGCTGGGCACATAATATAAGTTTTAATGGTAGGTAAAACTTTTCTATTTTAGACTTTTTGTGAAAATATGGCTTTGTCATCTACTATAACACGTCAAGCGGACTCTATATTCTTGATAGGTGTCAAAGATTTAGAACCAATATCTAGATTGAATTAGTCACCATTCATCATCAATATTATACTTTACTACTTCCCAGGTAGGTAGTTGTACTTAATTTAGAACAACCCTCGAAATGCCAGATTTTTTCCATTTTTTTTCTTAATATTACATACCTTTGAGCACTGTCTTCCAATTAGAATATTATCTTCAAACTTTACCTGAATACTTGTTTTACCACTGATAAAGGGATTAGTGGGTGCCCAGACATGTAAACTAGTTTTGAAATTTTTAATATATAATATGGCCCACACTAATAATAAGTGTACACATGGAGTCCGCCTCCTTGGTCACTAAGGTTTTCAATGTGTGCAAGGAGAGTGATTTGTTAATGAATGTGGAAAAGTCAAATGTGATGGTTTTTGAAAGAAATGTCAATATGACCGTATGTAAATGGAGACAGATTGAAGCAGGTTGAAGAATTTGTATAATTTGGGAAGTATGTTAACAAGAGACGGAAATGTGGATAAGGAAATTGAGAGAAGGAAACAGAGTTAATGGTGCCTTGAAATCCATAGTGGCAAATAAACACAACGACAAAAAGTACACAACGGAGTTCTGGTACCAACCCTTTTGTATGGTAGTGAAGCGTGGTGTTGGAAAAAGAAGGATGAAAGTAGACTGAATGCTGTTGAAATGCGATCTCTGTGTGGTAAGACTATGTACAATTGAGTTGAGGGGACTTGTACCTGACTCAATGAAAGCCCACCCTTTCCCTAGACTGCTTTAAAGACTATTGAGTCTTTTTTCAGTCCAGCCAACTCTACCGATTTCAACAAGCTAAACCGCGATTTTAAGATTGTTAGTGTGATAAAAATACGGATGAATTTACGATTATGTACGCGAACAAATGCTTTCATTGTACCCCTACCACCGTCTCGGCTTATGTATTATAATTGTCATTGTTTCCATCACCCAAACCAACCAGAGTCGGCCCAAATTAACAGAGGTAGGGATGTTAGTTTCTACCCCAATCATTATTTATTAGTAATTACAACCACCCGTGTGGAGACCGGTATCCCGCCTCGCCAGGCCCCGCATCCCAGACATCCACCCGTGCATCCGCGGTCAGGGTCTCAATAGAGGGGGGATTAGGGAAAAGAGGGGAGGGGACAGAATGCATGTATGCATCTCACACTATCATCCTAACTGGCAGACACTTTTCATACGTCCCCTGCCGTACCTTATCACAATACTTTTTCAAAGACCATCCTATCCTTACAAAAGACACAATACAGTTGAGTTGAGGGATGGGACTTGTACCTGACTGTGGTGAGCCAGGCGCGGCTGGTGGGGTCGTCCCCGAGGCGCCGCAGGGCGAGGCGCCTCGCCCCCACGGGGGTCTCGTGGGGCGCCAGGACGCGGGGCCCCCCGACGGCTCCGGCGTCCACCAGCACGGCGCGCCCCTCGCTCCTGTCGCTAGACATGCGCACGCAGCGAGCCACCACCTGGATAGGAAGAAAAACAATGAGCGTGGGTGTGTGACTGCAATATTACAATATTGTGGCGGAAGAAATGACGTCACGCGGGCGACGCGAGACAAACGAACGAGCCGAGCTACACCGAACACGCTCGGACAATAGCCGAGAGATATTTTGACCTTCTGCGTGACCACTCGTCGATTTGGCGCAGATTTTTTCCCGCCAACTAAATTCATTTTTTCTTTTCCATTATCCATTTCAATCGTAGTTTAATTAGTTAACTTCATTGTATTAGCTTCTAAATTCTGTGTAATAAATGTGTACTGTAAAACTGTAAGTATCTTTCATTTCTCTTTCTGTGCACCCACATAAAACCATAGCTAACAGGTTAACTAATCCTGGTATACCACAATATTTTAATTTTAATTTATAGGACAATAAAAAATTTCGAATCTATGAAAACTATGAAAGTTTTGAATATTGCTTTAGTAAGAAGTCAGCTTGAATATAACTCGGTCATTTGGTCTCCTTATTACAGGGTTCACGTAAAGAACATTGAAAGAGTCCAACATTAATTTTTTCGCTTTATTCATTTAAAATTAAATATTCCCATTGTAAACATAAATTATAACTTTTTAAATATATACAAACATTAGAAAATAGAAGAATATTGAATGATTTGCTCTTTCTGTTCAAAGTATTAAAATCTATGTTTGATTGTTGTCCACTAACAAATTTAATTAGTATACGAGTGCCTGGTCGAGTTACCCGCAGTAATGCACTATTTTACTGTAGCCAATCATCGACCAATTACAGTGCTAACTCACCGATACGAAGAATGCACGCACTGGCTAACAAGTATACCAACAATATTGATGTTTTCAACACAAATCTAGTGCATTTTAGGGAACAGTGTCTGGATGCCATCTCTGGCGGTAATGAATAGCTACCTACTGTGTAATCATTTAAAAATGTCTGTGTAAAAGCCCTATGGGCGAAAAAACAATAAAATAAATATTAATAATAAAATGTCAAAAAAGACATGGCATGAACAAGTAAAACAAGTGCTTGAAAGTGGGCATGTAAGAAGTCGGAATAATCGACGTGCATGCATGAGAAGATGTATGAATGTGAAGGAAGTGTGCCAGGACAACGTGGTGTGGCGTTCTATCCTCTCTGCCTACCCCTTCGCGGAAATGGCGTGATGGTTAGTTAGTTAGTTAGTTCGGGGACATTGTATAATTCATATAATATCAGCACTAATAAACATGGCTGACTAGTGAATTATAGTCCCCGTACCTCTTCAGCCGTGGTGTCCTGCGAGACCTTCAGTATGGTGTAGGGCTCGCTGGAGGTGACTCCGTGGACGGGCAGGAAGTGCGTGGGCCCCCGGAGGCCGCAGCCCTCCTGCTCCGAGCGGGAGAATATAAACAGAGACGCCAGTTGGAGGGGCTTGTTTGACGCGGATCTGGAACGATACACCAAACAATATTAATAATGACAAGTTCCCTTTGGTCCAGACTAGATGTAGCCCGCCTGATCCCAACACAATATATATGTAAAGAAATACTTTCATCAGCGCCACCTGTGGAGTGGGTTGTGGATTAAGTGCAGGGCCACTGCTTTACCAACAGGTGGAAGTCAACATGGTTGGTAAAGCATGAGCTGTAATCTGTTACCATAGAGATGGAATAATAGTGTAGTTAGTGAAAATTGGTTCATTAATAATTAATGCCCACTTTAAATGAGACAGTTTTAAAATACACAGTTTCTTGTTTTTCAGAGAAACCATATGCAGTCTTCATATGTCAAAACTAATCAATTAATAAAACGTCGATTAAATAAGAATTATCCACTTGCTCTGGAATTGTAAACTACATTATGTTATATGTTATTGTTTTTTTACGTTATATAAAAGCATAATGTCTATTTAAAAAAAAAACACATAAAAAATATGTTTGTGTGGATTAGCTTAAATCTAACACTAACACACAGTATTTTGCATGCATTTTTAACCCTTTCTCGGCGTCGTGGTCCTGATCCACTGTTGAAAACTGTGTAGTAGCATTGGATTCACACAAATAGCTCCAGGCCTAGCGATCGGCGCCAGCTCCGCGCATCTCCCAAGTTTTCCAGTCCCGCAGCTCCTGGCGCATAACTGCTGGCGAATTAATCAACAGTGGACGACCGGGACCACTTGAGAACCTGAAACCTAGGTAAAAAAGGAAGCATTGAGTCTTAGAGTTGAAAAAAACCTTTTCAATATGATTTGATTTTATCTTTCTCTTAATCATTATTGCTTTTAAAATAGCATATTTATTTATTCTATTTAGTCGAAAATCCATTTTTAATTCCGTATGTTTAATATATTCCACCAGGATAATTGGCCCAGCAGTAATAAATAAGTGATTCAGAACGATAAATTTACGTGAAATGCTCAGACAGAAGAAAAATTAATAACACACTCAAAGACAGGACGGGTCTACTTTAGTGAATGTTTAAAAATTATCGATAGATAATACAAAGCAAGTCCAGATCCTCACTTTTTTTTTCCAATAAAACACAACATCGAGACAATGGGGCATGAAAACTTTCACTTTGTTTTGTGTGACTGCTGGAACAGCACGTCCCTTCTTCTCGGACGCTACGGCCGACTGGAATAAGAGAAAGTCGTCACTTGAGTCATAAAAGATGGTGCATCTCAGTCATGCCCCTCGCTTCGCAATTTAAACTTCGGCTCAGGCGGAACGTGGAAATGGAATCAATGCTTTTTCGTGTGTGACGCTTTCATGGAACGTTATCACGTAGATACTATGTTTTCATTTGGAATCGCCCGACTTTACAGTAAGATAAAACAATACCTGAGTTTGACATGTCGATATCCGGTCCTAAGGCACTTGAGAGGAATGACCCTCTGTGATAACATGTAGTTAGGTATCTGCATCATACACTGTGAACCTTAGGAAGGCCAGGTCTAGAAACACCACCTGTTCACACAAAACACAAACAAATCAATACTGACTTCAATGGATTAGTTAAGGATTGTTTTTAGAGTACTAAAATTAGCCAGAATTTTGCATGCACCAAGGTCAGGTCTTTTCACTTTTTCACCCAGTCAATGAAAGCCCCACCCTTTCCCTAGGACTGCTTTAAAGACTATTGAGTCTTTTTTCAGTCCAGCCAACTCTACCGATTTTTTCAACAAGGTAAACCGCGATTTTAAAGATTGTTAGTGTGATAAAAATACGGATGAATTTACGTTATGTACGCGAACAAATGCTTGCATTGCCCCTACCACTGTCTCGGGTTATGCTATTATAATTGTCATTGTTTCCATCACCTCAAACAACCAGGAGTCGGCCCCAATAACAGTAGTAGGGTATGTTAGTTTCTACCCCGATCATTATTTATTAGTAATTACAACCACCGGTATTCCGCCTCGCCAGGCCGCCATGGTACATCCACCGCATCCGCGGTCAGGGTCTCAATGGAGGGGGGATTAGGGAAAAGACGGGAGGGGACAAACGCATGTGTGCATCTCACTATATCATCCTATCTGGCAGACACTATTTCATACGTCCCCTGCCGTACCTTATCACAATATCTATCCAAAGACCATCCTATCTTTGCAAAAGACACAATACAATTGAGTTGGATGGGATATAATTTGAGACCTCGACGCAGGTACACATAAGCAGCCCGGGACAGGCCGCCCCATCGAGCGCACACCAAGTCCCCCCAGGGACTACCCCACTAAGCAATCTATTAGTTCTAGATACTTTCTTTTACGAAACAAAACGTGCACAAATGCCAGTTCAGTCTAGGTGTGTCAGGACAGAGTGGTATGGCGTTCTATCCTCTCTGTCTACGCTTACGGGGAAATGGCGTGATGGTTAGTTAGTTAGTAAGTTAGTGATTCGCGCCGGGTACTAAAATAATGGTACCGTGATCTAATTTCGAACTCGCGCTCTAGGGATCACGCGACTGGGATGTTATGACTGACAGACTCTGGTTGAGCGCGTTGGCTGGCACGGCGGGCGTCCGGCGCCTGGCCTGGTCGGCCCCACTCCGCACACCTCGACCTCCACCAGCGGCCCGTACAGCCGGCAGCCGGCCAGCTGGGGCGCCACCCACTGCCCCGACAGGACGCTCAGGGTGACACGCCAGCTGTGGAGACCCTCGAACTCGCGCTCTAGGGATCACGCGACTGGGATGTTATGACTGACTGTACAGACTCTAGCCGCACTCACCCTGAAGGTGTACGTCTCGTTCCAGACTGGGTTGAGCGCGTTGGCTGGCACGGCGGGCGTCCGGCGCCTGGCCTGGTCGGCCCCCACTCCGCACACCTCGACCTCCACCAGCGGCCCGTACAGCCGGCAGCCGGCCAGCTGGGGCGCCACCCACTGCCCCGACAGGACGCTCAGGGTGACACGCCAGCTGTGGAGACCCTCGAACTCGCGCTCTAGGGATCACGCGACTGGGATGTTATGACTGTTGTACAGACTCTAGCCGCACTCACCCTGAAGGTGTACGTCTCGTTCCAGACTGGGTTGAGCGCGTTGGCTGGCACGGCGGGCGTCCGGCGCCTGGCCTGGTCGGCCCCCACTCCGCACACCTCGACCTCCACCAGCGGCCCGTACAGCCGGCAGCCGGCCAGCTGGGGCGCCACCCACTGCCCCGACAGGACGCTCAGGGTGACACACGCCAGCTGTGGAGACCCTCGAACTCGCGCTCTAGGGATCACGCGACTGGGATGTTATGACTGTTGTACAGACTCTAGCCGCACTCACCCTGAAGGTGTACGTCTCGTTCCAGACTGGGTTGAGCGCGTTGGCTGGCACGGCGGGCGTCCGGCGCCTGGCCTGGTCGGCCCCCACTCCGCACACCTCGACCTCCACCAGCGGCCCGTACAGCCGGCAGCCGGCCAGCTGGGGCGCCACCCACTGCCCCGACAGGACGCTCAGGGTGACACGCCAGCTGTGGAGACCCTCGAACTCGCGCTCTAGGGATCACGCGACTGGGATGTTATGACTGTTGTACAGACTCTAGCCGCACTCACCCTGAAGGTGTACGTCTCGTTCCAGACTGGGGGTTGAGCGCGTTGGCTGGCACGGCGGGCGTCCGGCGCCTGGCCTGGTCGGCCCCCACTCCGCACACCTCGACCTCACCAGCGGCCGTACAGCCGGCAGCCGGCCAGCTGGGGCGCCACCCACTGCCCCGACAGGACGCTCAGGGTGACACGCAACAAGATAGATGCAGGTTGGAAACGGAATAATGTATCATGAAATTGAAGTACAAGTATTTGGACACACTCGAAATGTTGTTTATAAAAATTAGCTGGTAAAAGTTATAAGCATAACAAATTGAAGAGTCATCTTCAGGCGTTTTTTAGTAGGTGATATAATTCGGTAAGAATCTTACTTGCAATCATAAAGGTTTCTGCTAAAATAACTAACTAACTAACTACCTAACCATCACGTCATTTCCTCGTAGGGGTAGGCAGAGGATAGAACACCATACCACTCTGTCCTGACTGACTTCCTTTGCTTCCTTTACATTTATACATCTTCTCATGCACATACGCCGATTATTCCGACTTTTCACATGACTACTTTCAAGTACTGTCTTTCTCGGCCTTCCGCGGCTTTTACATCCAGGCACACTTGCATTTAAGCTTCTTTTAGCCGTTTTTTCATCACTCATTCGCTCCACATGACAGAACCATCGTAAAAGGTTAATTTTGTGGATAATGCTTATCTCAGCCTTGCACTCTGCTCTAATTTGGACATTTGTACACCTATCATACATAGTCTTACCACACATAGATCGCATTTCAACAGCATTCAGTCTACTTTCGTCCTTCTTTTTTTCAACACCACGCTTCACTACCATAACATAAGGGTTTGGTACCAGAAACTCCATTATGCACTGCTAATTTAGCCTCTTTTGATAAGCACTTATTAGATACTACCGACTTTAAGGCACCATTAAATCTGTTACCGGCACTTACCCTCCTTTCAATGTCTTTGTCCATATTTCCATCTCTAGTGAACATGCTTCCCAGATATACAAATTCTCCCACCTGTTTCAAGCTATCGCCATTTACTGCAATCTTACACTTAGTCATATTCACATTTCTTCCAAAAACCATTACATTCGACTTTTCCACATTCACACATCGTAAACCTTTGTAACCAAGGACTGCAATTCTTCTTCGCTCTCAGCAAGAAGCACTGCGTCATCGGTGTACAAAAGGCAACTAACAATCATACCACTCATCTCGCTCCCACGCCCATATTTTTCAACGCTTTCATACATTCGTCCATGTATATGTTAAACAACCATGGTGACATCACACATCCCTGTTTGACTCCTTTAGGGATGTCAAACCACGACGTAAATGACCCATTTACCCTTACACACGCTACACTGTCTTTGTACAAGGAAGCAATAGCGCGGACGAGGTTATCGTTCACTCCATACTCAGATAAGACCATCCATAGCTTTTTCCTATCAACGCGATCAAATGGTTTTTGCAAGTCAACAAAAGCGCAGAAAAGCTTCGGGTTTTTCGCCAAAAACTTCGCCGACAAATTAGATACAATAATGACAAACCTCCTGTACATGATGTGCGATGGATCCCACATGACCTTCGGTTTCCTCACGTACCCCCGGCTGCCATTCTGTTCGAACATGGCCGCGTACAGAGCCATGGCTGCGTCCTCCGTCTGGTAGTTCATGGCGACCATCTGGATGCCGCACGACCAGAACTGGGTCGGGTCCAAGTTCGAAGAGTCGATTCTGAGCCTGAGAGAAAAAAAATATTGTTTATTTTATCCCATTCCAAGCTAAAAGTCTCCATCATTGCCACTAAATTTCTTAAGAGCATACTCTATCACGTGATTTGGGGTCGCTTTCCCATACAAACGTATTCCTCAATTTTCTCCCTGGAATATAACATTAGAGCAAAGATTTTTTCACACATTTTAGATATCGACCGTAGCTCAATCACAGATGATTGTCGACGTGCTAAGCATTTGACCGATCACAATGAACATACGTTCATATCACGGTCGCGTTGCCAAGCACCATAGATGAAAGGCATACTTTGTCAAATGTTTCGTTTTATTGCTTTCTCAAATTGATTTAAAGCAAATAAATGGCATGGTAAATTGTGCACAACTAAAACCCCATAAAACTAAATTTTTTTTACTTACTTACAGTTTTGGCGTATTATCCATATTTAAAGCGGTAATTAAATAATCCCGATCGATAACTTTTAACGGATGTTCCATTGTGGTCGCGAAAACTTTAAACATCCGCGGTGAGAAATCGCTATCACGTCGCTTATTAGCACGTCGATAGTCATTTGTGATTGAGCTACAGATGCGTGTTTGTATCGTCTTATTTTTTAAATCATTTTTATACCTCCTTTAACAAATAAAATATTTAAAAAATGAGTAGCGAAATTTGTCTTTATCGCCAAACTCGTTACAATGGTGATGGAGTCTAGCCATAGCATAGGTGACTTTACATAGTAGTTATATAGAAGATATTTTGATAAGAAAATATATCTTGGACATTAATATTCCTACTTCCTACTGTCGGGGAATGAGTTCGTGGCCTTCGGGGAAAGAAGTGTGTGCGGAGGGTGCATGGGGATGCAGGGGTGCCACGTTCCTCTTCTACCCGCTCGCCCCTAGGTCATGGGGACATTTAGTGATGTGCGTACTACTGCCGATTAGGATCGCTAGTTTATTTTTGAAAATATCTCGGGATTTCCGAAACACAGCAGTTCTCTTTTTCATGGGATGGTATACAATTGAAATTGGAATAAGAGGTTTTATTATTTCTAAGCGAATATAGTTTACATGGGATGGGGGGTCTATTGTTTGTGTTAGGTTGAGACATGAATGGATAGATAATTTAAGACGTTTTTTATTATGGGTGAGTAGAGTTATGGGTGCAAATAACACTTATAACAAAAAAAGTCTTAAATTACCCATGTATTCATCTCTCAACCATAAACAAAACAATAAGTCAGACCACGTGTACCACATAAACCGACATACTACACTCGTTAGGGGCAATATTAAAACAAACTTTGTTTCAATTTCAATTGTGTAGTATCCCTATTGTAAATTATCTTTGTTTTTAATTTCAATAATTGATATTGTAAACTATGCCTTGAAAAAGTTAAACGCGTTGTTTCAATATTTCGGCTATGTTACTATTCCCATGATCAAAATTTCCATTTATGTAGTAGGTACTTGTCGATTTATATCGATTTGGATTTTCAGGATAGTGTAGCAGTAACAGCACTAGCCGCATTCCTACCGAGAGCCACGAACTCATTCCCCAACAGTACGTACCCAGCAGGATAGGTCCGCATGAGCTGTGTGAGGGTGTGGGCGATGGTCGCTTGAGGGTGCTTCCTGCAGACCTTCTTGGCGAGGGGCTCCCCCAGGGTACAGCACTGGTACACGGGGTGTTGAGGATTGGTGGTACCACCTCTTTTCACGGTCTGAAATCAATCGAATTAATCAATCAGTGGAATCGATCTATATCTCTTCCAAGAGTTTATTTTACTTTTGATACATGGGCGCCTATAAAGCTCCGTAATTATTGACAAGCAACCATAGACCAAAAAATGCAATACTTCATGTTTTTGTCTTTACGATACTGAAGCACATGTTCTTTAGCTCCGATATATACATACCGATATTGATATTTATTGAGCCTACTTATGCAACGAGGATTATTCAAGTTGATTTTTTCCATGAAAAAATATAAAATGTGATTTAAATTAAAACCTATTTTGTTTTTTTTTCTTTGTTTGTCGCGACACAGAATTTCTCAATTTACATTACGACAATAAAATAGTCCTATGCATATTTGGGTTTTCTGTAGCTCCTGCACCCGATGACAAAACTCCAATTAAGGAGTTTATCGGACTGTATTTAAATTTGGCACCTAACTAGGGCCCAAGATAGCAGACTTCTGAGTTTTGAGAATAGGTGTGTTAGAAGAATTTTAGGTGTGCGGTGTTTTGACTTTGTAAGGAACACAAAGGTGAGGCAACGGACACAGCAACCCTTGGTATCTACTGTCATCCGGCGAAGGCGTTTCGGCTGGCTAGGCCATACACTACGTATGCCTCCTTTCTAATTTTCACTAACTACACTATTATTCCATCTCTATGGTAACAGATTACAGCTCACTGCTTTACCAACCATGTTGACTTCCATCTGTTGGTAAAGCAGTGGCCCTGCACTTAATCCACAACCCACTCCGCAGATGGCGCTGAAGAAAGATAGTTTGCGCGGCGGTATGCGGTGAGGAACAAATCGCTACTGGCGCGGAATGAGGAAGGCGGGACGGGGCTGAGGTAGCGGGAGGGGCGGGGGAATTAAATATAATAAAGTGTGTGTGTAAATTAATTAAACTATATAAGTGCGTGGCGTTACCACATATGACAACGTAAAAATTAAAAAAAATTCCCTTGATATTGTAATTTTTCAATCAATTTTTTGAAATCAAAAATAAAAAATCGGGAAAAAACCCAATTCATGACGTAGTTACCTGGGCGCCTCCGCTGTCTCCGCTTTCCGAGGAGTCGAAACTCCTCGCGGGCGGGGGCGGCAGCGTGCCCTGGTGCGGCGAGCGGACCAGTGACGTCACACCGACCGGTTCCGCGCCCTGACCGGGGTTCAGGCCCCGGAACTTTATAGCCTGAAACAAATTTATCAAGTGCATTATTAATTAACAACATTTTGAATGTGTACAAATACTTGTGGAGAAATTACTGGATTATACTGTCGCGAGACGGCGCAAATCGACCGACCTCTGCCGAACGCTGCCAAACTACCACGAGAATCATTTAAGCCACCATCGTGATTCCACGTTACTTTTCCACAAATTTCTTACCGCCAAATTGCGTTCCAATCTAAATTCATTTGTACATTTCTATGCTGGGCTAATATAAAACATTATTGATATCCCAACGGACAGAGAAGCTCTAGAAACCAATTTCAAACCGTCATAAATCCGGTTTAAAGTATCCAATCTACTAATCTTAATAGTTTTCAAATGTTCATTGATAAAATAAAATTTTCAACAGTGGACGTCCAGGACGCTGAGAGCCTGATGCCTTGTAAAATAGGTAAGCATGGTGGCGGCTCTCGGGAGGCGTGCGTAGTATATGGGGAAACGCCTTCGCCGGATGACAGTAGATACCGCGGGTTGGGTTGCTCTCCTCTGTGTTCCTTACACAGTCAAACTACCGCACATCTAATATTCTTAGACCAATAAAAAAAAAAAAAAATTATATCCCTACAGAGATGAGGTAGAATTTTCTCAAATTCAGGAATGTGGATATTCGAGCGTTTCCAGGGCTTATGACCTGTCATTGGCTGGATTAAAAGGCCACTTTATGTAGCTACAACAAAATTCCGCTGTTAGCGAATATCCAAACAACAGGTAACATTTTTAATTTTGTATATATGCTACGAAATCGAAAATCATCCACCAGCGAGTTGAAAGCTCCATCTATGCATTGATATTGAAGTCAAATATTTATTACAAAAATAACATTACATAGGAAAAAGAAAAATAAGGAATTCTTTTTCTTTTTCAATCTAATGCTCCCTAGGAGTTTTAAATAAACTCATTTAGGGACAAATAAAAAAACACATATTCATTTTATTCTAATACGCACTGACATCACTTAGATCACAAAATAAACACAATATATACAAAAAAAAACAGAACCAATCCAATGAAAACATAAAACCTAAAGAAACAATAAAGTGAATTATAACAGTAACAGCAAAACCATATATTATATCGACGCAAGTAGAAAAGGTATTATTCAAAATATTATTAAAATAATATTTTTTCAATCAGAGCGCGGTGCGATTCTCTAAGGTTTTAGACAAATCTGCATACGAATTCAGTATAAAATCGTATGCGCAGTTTTAAAAACAGGAATCGAAGCGCAGAGGTCCTGTTTCATAGTTATATACAGGGATCTTAAACATGTCAGGTAACAAATTATGTTCGGAAAATGCTATGTATTTTAGGGATCTTGAACCGAATTTGGTTGTATTTGCTGGTTCTAAATGTATTTTGTTGCGTGAACGGGTGTTGTGCTGATGAACGTCTCTATTAAAAGTGGTCTCGATGTTTGTGTGCATTGAATCAAAAAATTGTATGTAATATTGAATTAGTAATTTTCGTATGTAGGAAGCATGTGAAAGGGCATGATTTTTGTCTTAAAGTATAAATCTTTTATATGTGTATCGTACGGCAAGTGATTTTTTATTTTGTAATTAAGACTCTTCTGACGAGTTAAATTAATTGCTAGTAATCGCCTGCAGTTGAGAAGTTGCTGAATTTGAGAAAAAATCTACCTCGTCTCTGTAGGGATATAAAATAAAATATATACCTACTCCCGTCTTGGGATAAAATCCAGATTTGTGTACAAGTATTTGAACACGCCCAAAATGTTTCAATAAAAAATGATTTAAGTAAGCTTACCTGAATGTAAGTGACCAAATCGCTCAGCTCCTTCGCTAATTGGTTCCCTCTCCTTCCGGCCGAGGGCGGGGGGGCCTGCCTTGGACCGTCGCTGTCTCCCTCGCTCCTGCGGAACCCCGGGTAGTGCGAGAGGGACGGCCTCATGTCGGCCTTGTCGTCCAAGGAGCTCAAGATGTTGTGCAACTCTTTTTCTAAATAACAAGGAAAAATGCGTTATTTTTGCGTCAGTAAACCTTGGAAAAGGTTCTGAAACGTAAGACTGATCCTCTTACCTTCATGTCGCAGATTATCAGGATGTCTTGGTGTACTAATGCAGTGCTCTATGCACCATTGGGTGCGGAAAAGGGAAAGCAAAGGTAGTATTTTTAACTCATTCGTCACACCACGGTTTTGGAGCAGCAATATAGTAGGTAGGTACTTCAATTTTCATAAATAACCTCATCCATATCTGTCGATTATCTGAGTCTATTATACCATCATATTTTGAGAGCGCGCTTTTGCGGCTGCGGGCCCTGTGGCTTGGAACTGTGAGAGTGAAGTGATGTTTCGAAAGAAACTTAAGAACCGTATGTTCTCAAAATCTTTTGATTAATTTTGATAACGGTATTTTCTACTCAGAAATTGAGTTTTCACTCACTTTAAATTCAATATTTGAAGCGACCTTGAGGTATATTTATACGAAAACGGCGCTATATAAATTATCCGTAATAATAATAAGACAATCTGTGAGGCGTTAAGCGTCATTCTATCAGCGCCTGTAGGCCGGCAATCTGCTTAGCATGTGCGTAACACCTCCGTGGGCATTATTGGTAGTTTTTGAATATTAGCGCCTGAGTGTAGGCAATCTGTGAAGCATAATATGTACATAAAATTATTATACTACGGCGTAGCATAGGCGTAGCACACTGCGCCTGTAAGAAGGCAATCGGTATAGCACATTGTCTTGTGTTTAGCAAGCTGTAGGCTAAGACAAATTAATATTAAATAATAGTGTCTTTCATTCAAATAGTTGCTACAGTGAAAGCCCCACCCTTTCCCTAGACTGTTTTAAAGACTATTGAGTCTTTTTTCAGTCCAGCACAACTCTACCGATTTTTTTTAAAGCTAATCCGCGAAATTTAATAGATTCAGTTTTAACTGGAAAAAGCGGAAGAAAAGAAGGTAAATACGCGACCAAATGCTTTCATTGCCCCTATCACTGTCTCGGCTCTAAGATTGTCATAAACACATTCACCCCAACCTGCTCAAGGAGCTGGCCCAAATTTACAGTGATAGGGATATTAGTAATTCTACACCTTTTTTAGTAGTTATTACAACAACCACCACCGCCCCGCAGCCCCGCCCCCCCCGTCAACCCGCCCAGAGAAGACGCGGCAGCAACCTCGGCCTAGTCCAAACCACAACCTACAATATTCAACCAGTCATCCTATCTGGCGGACCTATTTCATGCGTCCCCTGCCGCACCCTATCCACATCCTAACCAAAACAAGTCACAGTCATACGCAAAGAAGTGAGAAAGAAGGACTCCGGCAAGGAACACCCACGCCAGTCCCCAGAAACGCAGCCCCGAGGGACTCAGGCAAGCGAGGGCGATGGGACAGTTTACTACACAGTTTTCTGTGCAGTCTGAAAACGGTCCCGTATAAAGCTAAAACTGCATGAAAAACTGTGTGCTAGTGTCAGATTTAAGCTGACATGACAGTCAATGTTTTTTATGTAAACGTTTAAGTAGACATTGGTTTATTGTATGCTTTTAAATACGTAAAAAACCAATAACATATTTACATTATTAGCTAAATATACAATTTCCTGAGAGCAAACATACGATAAAAACTTACAATCGCGTTTCAAAAATACACATATTTAGCGTGTCTTTTGACAGAAGTTTGACAGACTGCACAGTTTTCTGAACAAGAAACTGTGTAGTTTTCTGAACAAGAAACTGTCCCATATAAAGCGGGCATTAGAATAATTTTATGTTTGAAATGGACTTAAGTCCGTAAACAAAATTAAATAAAAAAAATAAATCTATTGTTAGTGTTATCATAACTACTTCCTCGTTGCTGCGTATTTTTATTCGACCACCATCATCATCATCATTCCATATCTGCTCCCTATGAGGAGCATATGGATTCTACAAACTGCCTCCAGGCCTCTGACGCAAACTGCTGGAAATGATTTTTAATGAATTTACCATCGATCTCCTCGTCCTCCTCTTCGTAGTCTTCGTCGGAGAAGTACTCGGAGACGGAGGTTGAGGAGCAGCCACTCTGAGCTGATACGAGAGAACTGGCTCGCATATCAGCGCTGGACTTGGCGCCATTGCACTGCCCCCTGAAACAACAATAATATTAATATTATTAGTATCCGAGTGCCTGGTCGAGTTACCCGCAGTAATGCACTATTTTACTGTAGCCAATCATCGACCAATTACAGTGCTAACTCACCGATACGAAGAATGCACGCACTGGCTAACAAGTATACTAACAATATTGATGTTTTCAACACAAATCTAGTGCATTTTAGGGAACAGTGTCTGGATGCCATCTCTGGCGATAATGAATAGTTACCTACTGTGTAATCATTTAAAAATGTATTTGTAAAAAGCCCTATGGGCGTAAAAACAATAAAATAAACAAATAAATAAATATTATTCTGAAATTTATGTTGGAAGCACTCACTTTGTAGTTATTCATTATAAACTATTTAAATGAAAACACTTTGTTTTTACAAGAGACACGTGTTGTTTCGAAACCGGTCGGGAGTTTTAATAATAAAATAAAAAAGTAGTTAAAAACGAAGTGTTTTCATTTAAATAGTTTAAATATTATTCTATTGTGTTTTGTACAAACCTAGTTTGTTGTGGCGCCGGCTGTGAGGCCAGTACCTCGTGCCTGAATATTTTCTTGTTTTTGATTAATACTCTCCCCTTCAGCTGCGATGGAGAGGGTAATCGTGGCTCGTCTGTATGGTCCCACTCTGGCACAAATGACGACACTAATCTTTCTCCAAACACCGCCTGCAAAAAAGCACACTGTTAATGCCTATGTTTTATCTTGAAATGCATCAAAAAACCAAAATTATTTCATGGATAAACCTTACTCTTCCGATTTGACATCTCAACAGAGACGAGAAGTTTGGAAAGGAATATGGATATCTAGGCGTTTACAGGGCTTATGACCTGTCATTGGCTGTATTACAACATTCCCCATTTCACCTAGTATTTGATATCCATGTCTGCCAATATACAGTAAAATGGCGCGACGCTTCACATGTGAACAGTCTCTGTCATCCATTGAGAAAATTGCTAAGCATTTTAGCAGAAACCTTTATGATTGCAAGTGAGATTCTTACCGAATTATATCACCTACTAGGAAACGCCTGAAGATGAATCTTCAATTTGTTATGCTTATAACTTTTACCAGCGAATTTTTATAAACGACATTTTGAGTGTGTCCAAATACTTGTTCTTCCGTTTCCAAGCTGCATCTATCTTGTCCCATTTCCACATCTCGCTTACCTTTACCCATCCTCCTCCTTCTCTATCTTGTCCCATTCCTAAGTATCGTCTTTTTTGTCCCCATCTCCACATATTTTTACATAATACAGGGTGTAACAAAACTCGATATACAAGCGGGAAACCAGTGAAACTACATAATATTTGAAGTCGATTTTGTAGAATAAAATTTTTCGTTTTGACCCTTAGTTTTCGAGAAAATTAAGTACGAAGTTTATTTATATTTCGATTTATTTTGCCAATTGTTATCAAATATCATGTATTTAGTCAAATTAATACTATCCATAAAGAAAACAAAATTGTATAACGCGTTTTGATGAATTGAATAAGAATTTGAGCAATTTTACTTAATCTGCCATACTTTTGAAAGATTTTATGCGAAGAAAAAAACTTTTTTTTCAAGCTCAGATTAAAAAGTCATATTCCACAATCGTCTCCAAATACGATGTAGATTCACCAGTTTTCGGGTTGTACTACGAGTTTTGTTACACCCTGTATAGGTATATTGTACCATTTCTTCATCCAACATAACTTGTCCCATCTCCACACCTACCTTGTCCTATCTCCAGGTTTAATTTGTCCACCTTCACATACAGTGAAACCTTTATCTATCGTTTTTAAAGGCCTATTGAAATAAACTATGAATGCGTGAAAACAACGAATGCGGGATTAAGAGGATAAAACGCAAAGAGATACGATCGAGTAAAGATACTATCCTACCAATCTGCATAACCATTGGTAGATTCAAATTATAAGAAGAAGTTTTAGATGTAAAGAAATGTGTGTATTTATTTGAAAAAATACTATTACTTTGCAAATAATCTTTCATCGACATTTGTTTTTTTACTGTTTTATTTCCGCAAGTCCGCGCAGTTTACTCTTATTCTCTCTTTCTCTCTCGAAAATTTCGCGCATCGTAACAAGTTAGTGCCGTCTGGCGCAAAATATAACAAATACATAGCGTAATTCAAACGATGAATGCGGTAAAATGGTGGATAGAGAAACGATCGATGCGATCTATTTTTGTATGAAATAAATTTGGGACTAGAAGAAATAAACGACAAATCCGGAAAAACGATTGTTCGAGGAACGATAGATAGAGGTTTCACTGTATATGCCTTGTCCCATCTCCACGTTCACCTTGTCCCACCACACCTACCTCGTCCCGTCCCACACCCACCTTGAACGTGTCGGCCATGACGATCTGCTGCGGCGGGCTGCAGTGGTTCTCGATGCTGAGGACGAGCGGGTAGGCGGTGCGCGCGAAGGCGGCCCGCGCTATGGCGTCCACCACGCGGCGGAACGGGATCTTGGTGGTGAGCGTGTGGCCGTGGTAGATCACGGGGCTTCCGTCCTCACCGTCCCAGCAGTCTAGTTCCACACAGCGGCAGCCGGTTAGAAGCACCTGGAAAGAGATTAATAAAACCATAAATTGGTAGTGAAGTTTGGTGTTGGAAAAAGAAGGATGAAAGTAGACTAAATGCTGTTGAAATGCAATCTCTGTGTGGTAAGACTATGTATGATATTGGTGTACAAATGTCGAAATTAGAGCAGAGTGCAGGGCTGAGATAAGCATTATCGACAAAATTAAGGAAGTGCTTTTACGATGGTTCGGTCATGTAGAGCGAATGGATGATGAAAGAACGGGTGAAAAAATATATGATGCGACTGTGCCTGGATGTATATATTGAAATATTATATTGAACTCGTCTACGTCGTTTAGCATTACCGAATTTTTCTATGCTCGTGTCATCTGTTGAAAAGATTGTTAAGCATTTTTTTGGCAATCATCTTAATTAGTGTAGGTAGTTTTCATAAAGAAAATGCAGCGCCTTATGCACTGGTACATATGAGGGTAAGTAGTTTAAAAATAGAATTAGGTCTAACTTTTCTAATATTTCTATCTTTTTAGCATTAAACACTGAAAATGTTTAATTCTTTTACAATAAGACTTGAATTCTTCTTTAATTATTGTATTTCATCGTAAAATCTGCATAAGACAAACACTACAAATGCATTTTTTTGTTTGTAAAAACATCGGCATCAAGAGGTTTTAAGAATGTTATAACCTACCCCGTTTTATTATAGTATAGCCTGGCCGTTAAGCTGCGCACGCAGTAGCCACTATTGATTTAGTTTCACATCTATTTTCAGAACCAATCTATGGGCGTGTCAAATTTTCAAGCTTTGCTCGGGACGTCAGTTTTTAATTCCGAACATTATAATTTCAGTGATTTTCACTTTTAAGTTAATAAAAAATGAAGGAGACGCAAGAAATCGACACGAAAAACGTGGTTAAAAACAGAGAACTGCTGTACCGCTTAATTATCAGGTAAAATTGACATATTTGTTAGCCGGCGGCGACCTAACCCCAAATAATTAGTTTGTTTTCGATGTTAGAACTTATTAAAAATTGATTGTAAACATTAAGAACCCTTATTAGGAAGACTGCAGAGTTAAATTATGGCTTACGAGCCCATTTTTATGTATGAATATTGTGTATAATCACGATTTATAACTGATTTGCTGTTTAATTCCGATTTTTTCATGTTATGAATTTTCGATCTCAATAATTTAGTTATTCTGTCTTATATTTTAGCCAACTGTTCAATGATGGCCATCAGACTATCGCCTCGACCCTTTCTTCCGCCATCCACGCGGATCCGCCATGCCCGCCTAGCGACAGGTTTGTTTTTATTTCTAAAAAATACCTCAAAACCTAAATCTTTACTGGGAATAAAAACCATTTTCGAGGACATTCCCAGAAACTGATCGAAACCATAACTATAATCAATCAGTACGAAGCAGTATGTAGAAGTCAAGTACAACAAGAGCTGGAAAGTGGACATGTGAAAAGTCGGAATAAGAACTCTTCTTTTGGCACTGAATTTTGATTTTAAAAACACGTTGGCTTGTGCGTAAATACAAACAACACTAGAAAAAATTCAAAGTAAACAAAAACCTGTTTCGACATGATCGCGCATCAAAAATTAATCATCAAAATAATGCTCCATAAAGATTTTCCATCCCTCCAATTGTTTCAGGAAGCAAATCAACATAATCAGGATATTAGACGAATATATTTATTACAATGTTTAAATTCACATTGTAAATCAAGACTTGCTCAGAGACATGCACATTTTATTGCCCCCAGTTTAATTAATTCTTTTTTAACTGAAAAAAAAATGGCATTGTCAAATTTTCCTAATTTTTCATCTTTTAAAAAATTAACACAAAGTTGGATACATAGTGTAAAGGTAGAATCATTCTTACTATAAAGACCATAACAATAACATAACCATAATCTCCGTTATTTTATATTTTATACTTATTTCCCTTCTTCTTCTTCTTGTATAAATATATCAATATAATATCTTGTATTTTTTAAATTATCTTTTTCTCTTTTGCCTCGTGCATGCTGCTTGAAAGAGTGTGAACACATTCACATTGACTTTCACAGTATACCCACAAAACAGCTATGCCTTGGTGGGATTTTTTTTTTTTGTAAACAAAAATTTTTCTGCTACTCCATATTATGACAATTGGATTGTTGAATGAACCAGATACTCGGGAGCGCCAAAATGCTGCCATGGGGGAACATCTCATGGGCACTGCTGGGCTAGGTAATTATTGCATCTTGTCTGCATACTGCAAGTACCGATTAAGAACGCCATTGTAAAAAGCTCTGCAAGGTCTATCTACTGGTCTAACCCGCTAAGAGATACATAGCTCCGTTACAAAGTTAGCTCATGATGTTGTAATTGAATTATTTTTGTGTTCTAGATTTGGAAATTGAAGCAGACGCCTCCAGTTTGGCGCCGGAGCCAGCTCTGTACGAGACTGCGTACGTTACCTCACACAAGCAAGCTTGCAGGGCGGGAGCCTTCAGCAACGATGGTCAACTAGTTGCCACAGGCAGTGTTGATGCGAGTATAAAGGTATTTTATTTTATTGTTTTTACGCCCATAGGGCTTTTACATAGACATTTTTTAATGATTACACAGTAGGTAGCTATTCATTACCGCCAGAGATGGCATCCAGACACTGTTCCCTAAAATGCACTAGATTTGTGTTGAAAACATCAATATTGTTAGTATACTTGTTAGCCAGTGCGTGCATTCTTCATTGGCCACAGTAAAATAGTGCCTTACTACGGGTAACTCGACCAGGCACTCGTATACTAATTAAATTTGTTGGTTGACAACAATTAAACATAGATTTCAATTCTTTGAACAGAAAGAGCAAATCATTTAATATTCTTCTATTTTCTAATGTTTGTATATTCAAAAAGTTTTATCATCATCATACCATATCCGCTCCCGGAGCATATGGATTCCACAAACTGCCTCCATGCCATGTCTTTCTCGGCCTTCCTTGACTTGTACACCCAGGCGCACTCGCGTTATAGATTCTTTTAGCCGTACTTTCATTGTTCATTCGCTCCACATGAGGCTCGATACTCTTTGATGGTAGAGAGAGTACAGAAGAAATTTCTAAGCTATCTGTACCTAAAAGGAGTATGGATATTATCCTTGGCTCTTCCTAACCGACTACTTACTGGGGATGCTAGGCTATCAGTCATTATGGAGGAGGAGGGACGTTCATTGGACGATTGGTGGTCGCATACATAACTCAGAAATTCTGATGGATGTAGGTCTGTTCGTACCTGATAACTATCTTCCACAAAGACAGCATGAATTGTTTTACCTACCACGATGCAGAACCAACCTGCCAATGGTTATGCCTGTTGGTAGAGCAATATTGTTACTTAATCACATCACCTCGGATGTCGACTTATTACACGACAGTGGGTCTTCCGTTAGGACTTCACTCTCTAACTTATAATTTTTCTTTCTACGCTTAACTAACTAACTAACTAACTAACCATCACGCCATTTCCCCGTAGGGGTAGGAAGAGAGGATAGAACGCCATACCACTCTGTCCTGACAGGCTTCCTTTGCTTCCTCTACATTTATACATCTTCGCATGCACATACGCCGATTATTCCGACTTTTCACATGACCACTTTCAAGTACTTGACGTACTTGGTCATGCCAGGTTGTCTTTCTCGGCCTTCCGCGGCTTCTACATCCAGGCACACTTGCATTTAAACTTCTTTTAGCCGTTCTTTCATCGCTCATTCGCTCCACATGACCAAACTATCGTAAAAGCCCTTTCTTAATTTTGTGGATAATGCTTATCTCAGCCTTGCACTCTGCTCTAATTTGGACATTTGTACACCTATCATACATAGTCTTACCACACATAGATCGCATTTCAACAGCATTCAGTCTACTTTCATCCTTCTTTTTCAACACTTTGTTATATTATTATCCTAACATGACCATCTATCTATCTATCTGTTATGTTCTAAATAACTGAAATATAATGATCGCTATGGTAAGAGGCCTTCCTTAGTTACGTGGATGGTGCTTATCTAACAGTAGCCTGATTTCATTTTAGATTCTGGATGTGGAGAGAATGCTGGCCAAGTCAGCACCCGACGAGATGGACCCGGGAGGGAAACACAGGGTCATCCTGTAATCCGGACTCTGTGAGTATTTCAACCTTGTAAGAAAAGATAACTTCATGCACCAGTCCTTATACTAATTAAATCTATGCTTGATTTTAGGTACGACCACACAGATGAAGTGACTTGCTTGGATTTCCACCCCAAAGAACAAATATTAGTGAGCGGATCGAAGGACAACACTATTAAACTGTTTGACATCACTAAAGCTTCGGCCAAGAAGGCCTACCGCACTATCACGGTAAGTAAAACCCATGGAACTATGAAGCTTTATGTCATAAGGGGATTGGATCATAACCATAGACAATTGTATTACAAATAGACCCGTGAGGGACACTCCAATGCAATGACAAAATATGAAACTAGCAGTTACCAGCAGATAAAACAGTTTGCTTACTCGGTTTAAAAAATGGCGCCTTTATAATGCCTGCATCACACCTGTTCTCCTCCATGGCTGTGAATCACGGCACCTAACCAGGGCCCAAAATAGCAGACTTCTGAGTGCAGAGAATAGGTGTCTTAGAAGAATATTACTCATGGCTCAGGCGAATGTGTGGTAAGACTATGTATGGTAGGTGCACTAATGTTGAAATTAGAGCAGAATGCAAGGCTGAGATAAGTATTATCCACAAAATTAAGAAAGGTCTTTTACGTTGGTTCGGTCATGTAGAGCTAATGGATGATGAAAGAACGACTAAAAAAAATATATGATGCGACTGTCCCTGGATGTAGAAGTTGAGGAAGGCCAAAAAAGACATGGCATGATCAAGTAAAACAAGTGCTTGAAAGTGGGCATGTAAGAAGTCGGAAGAATCGCATCGTGCATGCATGAGATGGCATATGAATGTGGAACAAAGCAAGAGAAGTATGCCAGGACAGAGTGGTGTGGCGTTTATATCCTTTCTGCCTACCCCATCTAAGAAAATGGCGTGATGGTTAGTTAGCTGGTTAGTTAGAAAAATATTAGGCGCACGGTGGTTTGACTTTGTAAGGAACACAGAGGTGAGCAACCCAACCCTTGATATCTACTGTCATCCGTCGAAGGCGTTTCCCCATATACTAGAGAACCGCTACCATAGGCTTGCCTATTTTTACAAGGCATCAGGTTCTCGGTGTCCTGGACATCCGCTGTGGACAATCGGTTGGCCTTTAAGACTCCTTTAATCTCCTCGCACCAATGTACGAGGTATGAGCATCTTCAGGCTAACCTGAACTAGGAATCTATATGTGTCGCTCTGGCCGCCGGGTATGTAGGATATGGGATATGTTTAATTTGTGAAAAGGGAAGGAGTGGATACATATCCACTTGGAAATATATATCCATGATATAGATATAGGTTTACAATGTGTGCAAGGAGAGTGACCTGTTAATGAATGTGGAAAAGTCAAATGTGATGTTTTTGAAAGAAATTTGAATATGACTAAGTGTGAGATCGTAGTAAATGGCGATAGCTTGAAACAGGTGGAAGAATTTGTATATCTGGGAAGCATGTTCACTAGGGATGGAAATATGGACAAGGACATTGAAAGGAGGGTTAGTGCTGGTAACAGAGTTAATGGTGCCTTAAAGTCGGTTTTATCTAATAAGTGCTTATCAAAAGAGGCTAAATTGGCAGTTCATAATGGAGTTCTGGTACCAACCCTTATGTATGGTAGTGAAGCGTGGTTTTGGAAAAAGAAGGATGAAAGTAGACTGAATGCTGTTGAAATGCGATCTCTGTGTGGTAAGACTATGTATGATAGGTGTACAAATGTCCAAATTAGAGCAGAGTGCAAGGCTGAGATAAGCATTATCCACAAAATTAAGAAAGGGCTTTTACGATGGTTCGGTCATGTGGAGCGAATGAGTGATGAAAGAACGGCTAAAAAAAGTTTAAATGCAAGTGTGCCTGGATGTAGAAGCCGCGGAAGGCCGAGAAAGACAACCTGGCATGACCAAGTACGTCAAGTACTTGAAAGTGGTCATGCGAAAAGTCGGAATAATCGGCGTATGTGCATGAGAAGATGTATGATTTCAGAGGAAGCAAAGAAGTATGTCAGGACAGAGTGGTATGGCGCTCTGTCCTCTCTGCCTGCCCCTACGGAGAAATGGCGTGATGGTTAGTTGGTTAATTAGTTAGGAAAGGAGTGGATACATATCCACTTGGAGATATATATATATCCGATGATATAGATGTGTCCGATGTTACCAATCTCATGACACAATGAATTTCGGAGTGGCGCACTTGTATATGTTTTATTTGTTGTAGGATTCAGAACCTGTGCGGTGCGTATCGTTTCACCCCCTCGGAAACTACATAGTAGCCGCCACTACACATCCAGTTATACGCCTGTACGATGTTACGTCTGGTCTGTGTTTCGTCTGCCCTAACCCGAGGCACCAGCACACCAAGCAAGTCAACTCTTTGAGGTTCGTAACTACTAAAGTAATGATAGTAATGATATGCAGAGAAACTCTGGAAGCGAATGTGGGTTATCTAGGCGTTTACAGGGATTATGACCTGTCATTGGCTGGGTTAAGTGGCCACTTGATCTACTACAACATTCTCCATTCCGCCCATCATCTGATTACCATATATATGACAAATTTTGGAACTGATATATATTGAACTCGTCTACGTCGTTAATCATTTTTTGGCAATCATCTTTTTTACTAGTGTAGGTCTACTGAGCTTTGAAGATATCTCTCCAACTTTTTGTTTTGCTTTATATTATTAACCAGTAATTTTTTTTTTTTTCAAAATTTTGTTTTCTAAAGTAATGAATTATTTGTATTCGGAATTGTAGAAAAAGATCGAATTGTAGACGGAAGACTGTTGAAATGCAATTTCTCAGGCAGAATGTTTGGTAAATGTGGAGATTAGAGCAGAATGCAAGGCTAAGATAAGCGTTATCCGCAAAATCAAGAAAGGTATTTTATGACGGTTTAATGTGGAGGGAATGAATGATGAAAGAACGGCTAAAAGAAGCTATGATACGGGAACGGAGCTATGTATCGCTTAGCAATGGCATTCACAAGTCATTGAGTTGGTATTTGCAGTATAGGGACGATATGTACATTGTAACAACTTGCTCTACTTTGTAACGGAGCTATGTATCGCTCAGCAGGTTGGACCAGTAGATAGAGTTTGAAGAGCTTATTACAATAGCATTCATGAGTCAATTTCACTTATCATTTATTATTAAACCTTAGAGGTCCTTTGGCGGGAGCCACCCGCCCGAAACAAAAGTCCGCTAGTCACCCGCCCGAGCTAACTGTCATGTAAAAAACGCGGTAACTTTCTATTTTCTTCATAAAAATCGATACTGTTACTACCATCTGTTGCAAACAAAAGAAACATAGTCGATAAAACAGATTTCTATTTGAAAATACCGATCAAAATAAACCAAATGTTTACAACTGTCATTCTTGTACGAAGTGTATGTAAAATGGCTGACTCGTCGCGTAATCTTTTTGACAAAGAAATATGTGATTTGCTCGAAAGTTTAAGTGATTACGATGACGAATTTTTAGAAAATAGTAGTGGACACTCTTCCAGTGATGAAAATGATAGGCATTCTATCCCAGTACTAAATCTATCCAGAAGTTTTGGAGGTGATATATAGATGACGTGTTGGGTTTGAGGATGAAATTTTTTGATAAATGGACATGAGGAAGGTCGAAATTCTAGGAAAAAGAGTAAGACCTTGTACTCTGGACATGGAAGAACGTTTAGATGGCAAACCACACTTCTTAGCCGAGAGAGAAAAAAAGTGGCTCCTAAGACTATGCAGTGTGCAGTGACTGAAATATTTAAAAAATGAAAAACGGTTTAGTTTTGCGAAACCTGTACACGAAAACCTGGTCTGCATCCAGGACTGTGATTTAAAAAATATCATACGGAGAGAAAATTTAAACAACTGTAACAGTAGAAAGAAAATGCTTTTTATTTCAAATAAATACTTTGGCAAATGAATATTTTGTGTATTTTTTTGTAAATCTATTCCGCATTGTATTCTTTTTGCAAAAAAATAATTCAAAAGTGTAAATTAAATATACCTCAAATTGTTAATATAGTTATATTTTCCACAGTTCTCGAGTAATGGTAGGGTTGTTTGCCCAGCGCCAGTGCAGATGGCTCCATCAAACTGTGGGACCGGGGTGTCTAACCGGGTGTATCAACACTTCTCGTGGCTCACGATGGAGTCCGAAGTGTCATCAGTCTGCTTCACACGAAACAATAAGGTTACCTCTCAATTTTTTCACATTCAATTTGTATTAAAATCCATGTTTGACTGTAGTCAACTAACAAATTTAATTAGTATACGAGTGCCCGGTCGAGTTACCCGATAGTAACGCACTATTTTACTGTAGCCAATTATCGACCGATTACAGTGCTAACTCACCGATACGAAGAATGCACGCACTGGCTAACAAGTATACTAACAATATTGATGTTTTCAACTCAAATCTAGTGCATTTTAGGAACAGTGTCTGGATGCCATCTCTGCGCGGTAATGAATAGCTACCTTCTGTTTAATCATTTAAAAATGTCTATGTAAAAGCCCTATGGGCGTAAAAACCATAAAAAAAATAATTAATAAATAAATTGTGATCAATTCTTCGTGGATCGCGATGGCTATTTTGAAAATAAATCAATTGCAATTTTGGATCAACACTTTTTAAATTTTATTTTGCAGTATCTCTTGTCTTCCGGAAAGGATTCGATGATTAAACTCTGGGAGCTGACGACCCCAGCCGTTGTTTAATCGCTTATACAGGGGCTGGGACAACGGGTAATCTAGTTACTTATCACCTAAACCAAATACGCTAATTGCAATTTTCTACAAATGCATAATAATAAAACGAAAAATAACAAAATCATCGGTGCGATCAGTTCGTTAATCGGATGATCAATAAGCAAGATACGATCATTTAATGTTTGAGTTATGTCAAGGTTTTGCATGAAATCAAAACTTTGAATTATCATATCTGGCTTATTAATCCCTGTCCAACCATTTATTTTTCTTTTGACAGCTCGATTATGTATCGTTTAGGATGTCCTAATGCGTTACCGAATCGATTTTTCATAAAAATCGACTTTATTTATGAAGGAGTTTTGTTATCAATTTAACAGATTTATATTTCATTTTTGCTCAACATTTTGTAGTTTATAAACATACCCAGACGTTTAAAGCAGAGTTTATATTACGAAAGCGCTGTCGTAAAACTTAACAGTCTTTATTCAATAAAAAATACAAAAAATACATAATTTCTTTACAAAAGAAACTTTAAATACAGTCCCGATAAACTCCTTAATTGGAGTTTGTCATCGGGTGCAGGAGCTACAGAAAACCCAAATATTTGCACTTAGGACTATTTTATTGTCGTAATGTAAAATTGAAGAAAATTCTGTGTCCGCGACAAACAAAGAAAAACAAACAAACAGGTTTTAATTTTAATCCACTATTTTATATTTTTTCTTGGAAAAAAATCAACTTGATTAATCCTCGTTGCATATGTAGGCTCATTATACATCGATATCGATAAATTTCGGAGCTAATGAACATGTGCTTCACTATCGTCAAGAATGAGAACATGAAGGATTGCATTTTTCGGTTCTATTGGTTGTCTGTCATAAATTACGGAAACATTATAGGCGCCTCATGTGTCAAAAAGTAAAATAAAAGCTTGGATAATATTATATTTTCAGATTTACAACAAGATTAATAATTATTCAATGTATCTATGATAGTTTTGGATATTTTTTGTTTTTATTTACCTGCATTAACAGAAAATTATGTTTGACTTATTCTTTCTGTATTTGGGTGGAATTAATTTTAATACACTTTGCTCTTTAACAGGGAGACAGGAGCAATTTAGCACAGGCCGTAATTCAACCACAACTTGAAGATTTCGTGCTGTTTCCCGACGAGGCCACCACGTCGCTGTGAGCGTGGGACTCGCCTAACGCGTCGCGCGCGCAACTCATGTCGCTAGGCCACAACGGAGCCGTCAGGTTACCATTTGTTTATTTGACACATACAGTCTTTTCTTGGAATTTTCACATGAAAAATTACTTCATATGTGATACTGTGTATGACTGGTTGAAAAAATGAACGGTAGGTTAACTAGGACCGGTCAATTTGTTCCAGTCTGAAACCACCAAATTATTATTATAATTGTTAAAATTGGGAGTACACAAAGAAGTTTGTACCAAAACCCCAGTAGGTAGTGAAGCGTGGGTTGGGAAAAAAAAAGGATGAAGGTTAAAACGAATGTGTTGAATGGATTTTTTAAAAAAAAGGGGGGGGTGGTAAGATTTTCCCAAAAATTTTTGGGTTTTTTCATTT